>PVJH01018636.1:0-44689 GCA_004026705.1 Nesogale talazaci | reverse complement strand
AAAAGAATTCCTGGTGACAGTGGTTATGTGCTGGGCTGCTGGCGTGTTGGTCACCAGTTTGAAACCATCAGCCCCCTTTGTCAATTCTGTGAGGAGTCTCAATCTTGGGAATGCATAGAAGCTGCCCTCCCCTGTCCTGCAGGGCACAATATGTCCTCATCAACTTGAGACTGTATTTTTTATTATATATTTTTAAAAAATTTTAAAAGGTAGCTGAAGGAAAAAAGGGTGGATGTAAGTAAGTAGTTTTCATCTAAAAACTATGTGAACCAAATCTATTACCTGAGAGGTAGGTTTCTCCTTTTAGTTTCAAAATTTCCTGCATGACTTCTTTATTTTTGTGCTTGCTTTCTTAAAGTGAACTGAAGTGTCCAGACAGCCTCGAGTGTTCAAGCTTTCTTTCTTTAAAAAAAATCATTTTATTGGGGGCTCATACAACTCATCACAATTCATACAGCCATCCTCGTTTGCCAATCACATGTGTACATTTGCTGCCATCATTATTCTCAAAACATTTTCTTCCTACTAAAGCCCTTGCTATTCTTGTCTTCTCCTTTTTCCACTTCCTCCCCGCCCCCAGCTTTCAGTAGCTGCCGTCACTGTTCATTTCTAACACTGGAGTTGTGGGACCTGAGCCGTTCTTTTGCCATTCTGAAGAATTGAGCATAATGCTTGCATCGCCTTGAGAATTCCACCTCAGCCAGTCTCTGGCTCCAGGCAATTGCAGACTTCTGGTCCTTTTTTTTCATAATCTGTGTTTTCTTTCCTGGGATGATGACATGCAGTCTCCAGCGCTTCACTTCAGAGTAGAGAAACTCCCTTTCTGACCTCACCACACAAGGATTGATTATCTTGAACCCTTGAATGGAACTCTAATTCTCTGCAACAGCACAAAGGAACAGAAAAGTTTGCAACATTATGCATTTACCGCTAGAATTCTAGAATTTTTCCCACTGGATTATCTCTTCAGGGTCTAATATGATGTAGTTTAACATTCCTGCATAAATTATTTCTTTAAGAAGGATCTGTATAAGGCTGACCCCAGAGAGGTAGATGGAAAAGGCTCAACTATTCTTTCATCTCTGAGAGATTTTGCCAAGGTTTTATCTCTGTAGTGGTTAATAAGACGTAGTTTATCATTCTCAAATGCCAATGCCATTGACTGTATGCCCAGTGTGCCCAGAGAAATCTAACCAAAACCCACAGCCACAAATTCCAGCCTGCCTGACAACAAGACTGCAGGACAGAGTAAGGCTTTGGGGTCTGTCTATTTTTCTGGGTGCAGAAACCTTCTATCATGGAGCAAGGGGTGAATTCCTCCTGTTAACCTTCTGGTTAACCTTCTGGTTAGCAGACCAACTTGTAGCTCACTACACTATCAGGGAGGGAATTTGGACCCATAAAGTTCTCTTGGTTTCAGAGGAAACAGGAAAAGGGAGAAAAAAGAGTAAGAGAGAAAAATAAGACAAATGAGATTTGGGTGCAAAGGAAGAAGAAAAGAAAGGCGAAGAGAAAAGGAGAAGGACCGGGAAAAGCTGATGGAGGAGAACCAAGATGAGGTAGCGAAAGTGGACAAGGAGTCCATTTAAGGCAATGATCTTCAAACCAGGTGCACAAAATAATTGCCTTTATAAAATCATGCTGATCAAAGGAATGGGAGGTTTTAGAGGGCGCCTGCAGGGAAGGTGTTTCTTTAAAGCCCACATATAATTCAAATTATAGCCAACATTGGGTACACTAGTCTAAGATACCTCTCAATCCAAAAAATCACTTTACAGGAAGTCACCCGATTTCACCGTGTCTTGTTCCTTCTAGAATAGATCAGTAGCTCTTTATCCACCCATTCCAGACTAGAGCGAACTTAAACCTGCAACCATAACGATGCAGAGAACAATGAGAATGTTCACATTACATTTCCCAAGCCTCAGACTTGGAAAATTTGGTGATTCTACTTTTAGCATAAAGAAAGTTCCAATTCATTCCAATGACCTTCCGTATAGGAGTCCTAGTAAGAGAAGTGTTCCCATGTTTATAATGGAAAGCACTGGAACACCCATCATTCTTTGTATGGCAATAATTGGAGGTAAAGACCTTTAGCTTGCTTTTCATATTGTACTGTTGAAATATGAAGAGGGAAAAGCATTATATTTATTTTAAATGCTTATAGGCATAAACCTGGTGGGGTATTTTTTATAATTTATTAATACTACTAAAGGATATGACTTCTGCTTCTCCAACACTTCCATGATTGTGTTTCTTACCATCATGTAATTATCATTTGTTTATGAACTTTTATGACTCAACTACTTTTGTATTTTTCCTGGTGCAGAAATAAAGCAAAATGGAAATCTGTGGATTTTCCCCCTTCTTTATTCATTTAAAGTCTTCTCAAATGACAGGTAGCAGGTCTATTTACTTCTGTATGTCCCATCAGAATAAGTATATGGGGGAACTCAGGTATCTTCAGGGTCCTAGCTGCAGTTAGGACACTGGGAGGATATTGAGGGTACATGGTTTCCACTCTTTGTTCTTTTTAAGCATTACTGTTATACAAAGCAAACAAACTCCTTATAAAAACCAAGTCACTAACTTTTCCAGTGAAACTGTTATTTACAAGGTCAGCCTTTGGAAACCACCAGAGGTTCCTTGGGAAAAGACAGGCCTTTCTGTGCTCGGGAAGATTCATAACCCCAGAAACTCAGAGGCAGCACTAGTGTGTAAACCGCTTCTGAGTCAGAATTGATCCAGTGATGGTGAGATCTGTGTCTGTGGACTGCCAGCCACAAGGTTGGAGATTCAAAGGGACCAGCCATTCTGGGGGAGAAAAAGAGGCTGTGTGTGTCCCTTAGAGATTCACTGTCATGGAAGCCTACAGAGGAATGGACTTGATGCCAATGTTTCTATACACTCAGAAGGATAGTATTTGTGTTTTCTTGCCATTTACCTGATGTCATCAGTGTAATGCTTAAAAGAGGGGACTATGAAATTTGATGTTTGGCCCTGGTCTCCGGTGCCATGGTACAAGGTGGTTCAAACTTAACAGAAGTGCTTTTCATTTCACTTTACTTCATTTCCCTCAGTGATACTTCCAGCCACTTTTACTCCTTAGTTTCTTAAGTAATCCTCTCATTTCTTAATTGTGTAATGCTTTTTTGATTATGTGAAATGCAGTTGGTCAATCACATTTTCTATTTAAAAAAACTTTGTCTTACATTTTCTGTGGCAGATAAAGCCTTGGAAATATTTCACTGGCTATTTTGCAAATCGGAGGGAAAGGTGTGCAGGTCTTGTCTGTCCCCCTTGTGCTCCACAAGGCGGATGGAGGAAGCCAGCTCTACAGTAGCCCACTGCCAATTTCTTTGAAGCAGAGGTTGGAATGGCCCCTGCCGTTCCACTTGCTTTATCCTTATCCTCTTCTGTCAATAGAAATCCCTCCCAAGACACTTTACTTCTCTGTTGGGCTCAAATAATTTATTTCAATCACCTTATAGCATCTATAGACCACATACACGATGATAGGCTTTATTAGAGGTAGTTCCTACGCCCAAGCTAAGGTGTAAAATGCAAAGAATACACAGTTCTTTTGTCCGAAGTGCCTCTCAAGTTCTTGACCTGCACAGCTTTGTGTTATGAAGCCCTTTCCTTGCAGATCATGCCCAGGGTACCCCTCTTTGCAAGACAACCTCCAGCCCAACGACCTTCAGCTTTTTTCTGAGCCAGGAAATCACTGCCTCGGAGTCATGTTCTCAATGTTTTCACAACAGCAGAGGGGAGGGGCGTAAGCATTAATGTACTAGCAGAAAGTTGTATGTTTCATCGTTGCTACATTGCACCCTGACTGGTTATCTCCTCCCGATGACCCTTCTGTAAGAGTTGTCCAGTTACCTCCAGATGTACTTTGGGTCCCCACCTACACTCCCCCTCATTCACAATGATGTGAGGTATTTTTTCCCTTTGATGTCTGATACCTGATCCCTGTGACACCTTGTGATTACACAGGTTGGTATGCTTGAATCAGGTGAGCTTTATTTCTTTCAGCTAGATGACCACTTATTTACCTTTAAGATTATAGCTGCTATATCTTTTGACAGTTTGGCACTATCAGCTTTCTTCACCACATTTGCTTATACATTGATTGTCTTCAGCAATTAAGCTGGGAAGGTGAGCATCATGGAATGCCAGTTTAATAAAACAAAGTGTTCTTGCATTGAGGGAGTATTTGAGTAGAGGCCCAATCTCCATTGGCTACTGTAATACTAAATGTATAAATATATACAAAAAGGTTCCTCCCTGGGAAAAAAAAGAAAAAATATATGCACAAAGATCTATTTCCCCATCATTATATATAAGTATATATACATATATACATGACTGTATTTAGACCTCTATAAATGCTATTTGCCTCCTTGTTCTTTCCTCTATTTCCCTTTTCTTTCCTCTTGTCCCACTCAGCCTTCATTTGGATTTCAGGAATTAATTCCTCTAGATTACACTGCTTTTGATCAAGCCTACCAGGCTTCTTATACCCTTATCACCACTGATTTTGGATCACTTGTTGTTCTCCTTTCCTTGATTTTGTTGACATCACTTCCTTTCCCCCATCTTCCCCTCTCCCTTGTTCCCACAGAACCATAAGTTCTGTTGTTTTCTCCTCCAGGTTGTTTACCTAGCGTATGTTTTCTAGAGAGACCTGCAGAGATAATATGTGTGAATGTTTCCTGCTGTTATCAGGTGCCAGGGATGCTGTTCTCACTCAGTGACCCCTTGCACAATATACTGAAGCCCCTCGCTGTCCTTCACCTTTCCTCACAATTGTCCTCATGTTCGACAGTGTTGCTTCAGCCAGGGTGTCAGCCCAGCTTGTCCAGACCCTTTCTGTCTTTTCATTGTCTCTCTGCTTTGCCCCAATGATGTCCTTCACCAGGAGCTAGTGTCTCCTGACAACATGTCCAAAGTACGTGAGACAGAAGAAGCCTACCCATCCTAGTCTCAAAGAAGCGTTCTGGTTCTACTTCTTCCCAGCTAGATTTGTCTGTTCTTTTGCAAGTCTATGATACCTTCAGCATTCTTCACCAACACCGGTTCTGGGGAGATACAGAAAAATAAACTTTGCAGGAGAAGCTCATGCTCCTGTGAGGGACAAAGGGGTGTGACACTCCTGGCTCCCTCTACTCTCCTCCCTACTGGAAACTTTAGCCTCAGAATATGTCCCCCTCCCCATTTGAAGGAGATTATTGTAGGGCAGTGGGTTGCACAGTCATCTGCAAACCTCAAGTTCATCAGTTTGAAACCACCAGCCTTTCCACAGCAAAAAGATGAGACTTTCTACTCCTGTAAAGAGTGAGAGTCTGAAAAACCCACAGAGGTGCCTTTCCTCTGTCCGCTAGTGACTCTGAGTTGCCATGTATGGCAATGAGCTTCCTAACAAACTGTCGATCAAACTTCTTTAGAACCAACCACACCCTGCCCTCAGCAAGAAGTCTGTGTGACCTGATGCAGAAAGATGCTTTGAGTCACTTAGACTGGGGGTGACAAAGTAGCTAGAAGGGGCACCGATAGCATCAGCTGACAGTCCATGTAGGGAGGGGAGGCCTGCCGTTGGGAAATCCCCACTATGGTAAATGATTGGATGTATGAAGAAGATTCGTTCTCTCTGCTGCTGTTGCTGATGCATGCTGGCATGCTGAGTCTTATAGATCATAAAACCCACTTTCCATGTGTGCATATGCTTTCAGGCTCTCCTCAAAGAGAAAAAAAATGTTTCTGGGTGAATTCTTCTTCATTTTGTTATGTTTTAATGTAGAAATGAGATGTGACCTGTAAGCATCCCCTAGATTGTGAGGTTTTATCTCAAAAATCATGTTGTGATGTAACTGGGTTTGTTGACCTACAGTTACTGAGAATTTTGTTCAACAATCTACAAATTTAAATTTGTAGGAAGAGCAGCTCTTCCCCTCTTTATGGAAACATCCACAGCTTTTTCAATTTGAAACTTGAATATTTTACCTTGAAAGCTATTTTTTTTAAATAACACTATTAGTCCACTTGGTGGGGTAGGAGGCATTGAAATCCACTTAGGCACTTTGCTTAACATTACCCAACTGCTGGAGAGTCAGTTCTAGCTTATACAATATAATTATGTGGTAGAATTCTTTTTGTCCTTCTATTTTATCCAAGGGCTGTGCCCTGCAAAATTAGCTATTCCACATCAGAAGTTGTGGTAATTATTTTCTAAGAATTGTCAGAATGTGTGCTAATCTGGGGATAGTTATCTTTATTCCTTCTTTGGCTTATTAGAGATTTAAATTAAGCTGAGGTCTCTTTAGTGTTCTTTTTCCAGAGACATTGGGATTAGAGATGATGGATTTTGTGGTGCTTGGAGTCTAGTTAAGCTCTTGTCAACAAAAGTATAGAATTATTGCTGTGTGCAGTTAGTGTGTTTTCTAAGGTAATTAAAGCTAAGCATTGTGAAGAGAAATATGATTAGAAATCTTCAATTTGCAAAGAAATAGAGGTTTGCTTTGACATCTAAACTTCACATTTTTTTACATTCAAAAATATATGTGGACTAAAATCTTTTAAGAAACTACTGGTAATACTTAAAATATCACACCAAAAATGGAAAACTTACTGTTGCCTATACTATGCGTTGATTGTTACTTATTACAATTCAAGATTTGAGTATTGTGGATCATTTACACTTTCTTTTTAAATACTGATGATTAAGATATGGAGTTTTAAAAGTAAAGCATAGTTGATTCGATTACTTATCACCGATTCCTTTCTACCCTCTTTAAGCTAGCAGTGTGAAATTTACCTTGACAACACTTGCACCTTTCTGCTATCGCGGCTTCCTTAGGCTGTGGCTGTGGATGTATTAGGGGGACAGAGGAATGCTCTAACCAGCCTCCTGGGGGAAAATGGGTCATCTCAGTTCCTACTGGGGTCCCCTTTCACAATAAAACATTTGAATTCTCTTGTAGGATATAGATTAATATTTGAAATTTATAGTACCTTTAATCTTGCATTTAAAACCTGAAGAAAAAGAAGTTCAGAAATATTCTGGTAAAACATTCATTAAAAAAACACTATATCAAATATGCTGTCACTACATAATATGAAAGATTTTTATTATCTAAAGTGTCTACAGCAATAGCACTTATATATGAAGATAGTATCTGCTTAAAATGTTAACAAGGTTAGGGAGTGTCATGAATTGAACTGTCCTCCCACACCACCCCCACCCCCAACTATTGACAGCTCAGGTTAGCTAAGATGCTATGGTTTTGACAGTGTGGCAGATAAGGATGTGCTGCAGTAGCTCAGGAGAGTCCCAAGAAAGTGATCCCATAGGATCAAACAAGCAGAGGATTCTGGGTGACAGCTGCATCCTTAATCCCATCACAACCCTGAGCCAAGGTCAGGGACGATTCCCTGGAATGTGACCTGCTATACCTTTTACCACAAACTACGTGAAAGAAGAGAGAACAGAGCAGCCGGGAGAGTGATCACTACCACAGAGAAAAAAGAGCCTAGAGCTCAGTTGGTCAGGTGGACATCCAGGGTCTGCATGAGAAGCACCTAGATCCAGAGGAAGATTGATGCCCAGACCTAAGGAGAGTGCCAAGAAGCACCAGGCCCGTGGATGCTGAAGGAAATAAGAATTTCCCTTCTATGAATGGTGAGCCTTTCCAAGGGCTGACACTGTGAATTTGTATCTTGCACTTACACTGTGAGGGGATAGATGTCTGTTGGTCAAAGTCATGCGCTAGTGATATATCGGTCACAGTAGCCCTAAAAAGCTTGGGGAGGAATGAGTGGGACAGTTTGGTGATTTGGGTACTCTCTCCTGCCTGGTATGTCATACGGATGAGTAAAAGTTTTCTTGATGCAGCCTCTGAATAGGGGCATGAAAGATCAGGAAGGGTTTTGTTGTTGTTTTTAATGGGAAGCTACTACTAATTAAAAACGAATAATCTGTAAGTGCTTACTATAGAAGAGTCATTGTATTCTTAGGACTTCTTGTTCCTCAGCCACTAGCTCTCCACAATCTCATGCGATCTATAATGCTACTATTCTCATTTTATCAATGCAGAAATTGAGTCTCCGAAAAGTTTTGAACCTACTCAAGGTCAGCTGACATCCTTTGAGTTGGACTTACCATAATTCTTGAGTCAGATAATCAATGGACACTTTTTGTCGCAGAAACCTTTAGATTGGAAGCAAAGGAACAACAAGGGAACTAAGAGAGCATGGAAAAACTTCTAGGAAGAAAACAACTGTGAAGAGACCATTGAACAGACAGGCATGTGTGGAGGTTTGAGAATGAGGGATAAAAAGTCAATGTAACTGAAAGGAAGTGAATTTGAGAACAAGTGATATAAGATAAATTTGAGAACAAGTGGTATAGATTGTTCGGGGGAGGGGGGCGGTTATTATCAACAGGAAGACGGCAGGGGGGTTAGATGGCAGAAAACTCATCTTCCAGAGAACCGACATGGGTTTGTTTCTCAACTTAGCTCTCTCTTGTGCAGCCTCCACATATCAGTCACAAAGAGAGCCACCCAATCCAACTCAGATGTCTTTCCAGGACAGAATAGAACCCCCTACCGTGTGTCCAAGACTGTCTTCTTTCTAGAAGCAAAAGACCACCTGTTCTTCCCATGGAGTAGCTGGTGGATTCAAAGTGCTGACTTTGGAGTGGGCAGCTGAGAGTCTAACCCCCATCAGTAAACATTCTTCCTCATCTCTCATGGGAGGCTAATGTATTCCTATGATACTAAATAGGTACCAGCCTGGCTTCTAGATGAAGTCAGACTAGAAAGAAAGGCTTGTCCCGCTACTTCTGAAAAATCTGTCTGTGAAAACCAAATGGTTCCCAAGAATTGGATCCCACTGTTTGTGGAGATGCCATGAGTTTGGGTCCAACGTCACATCAGCTACCTTTAACTGTCCATGAACAGGAGCAAGTATTCATGGAGTGACCATCAGCTATGGGTGCACGGGCCTCATTGACATTGAAAGAATGTCTTTGCAGTAATGTAAGGTGAGAAATGAGGTAAAAAAATTAGGAAGGGGTCAACAGTGAAGATGGAAAGGCAATTTAGCACTGGGCTACTGTATTACCAATGTAGCACAAGTGGTGGTAGGAATGAAAAAGCACGAGTCAGGACATATTTATAGGTGGAATCCGCATGAGTTGTGGACAAATTGAAAATGGCAGCCTTCGTGTGAAGGGAAGCTAAAGAAAGAGATCAAAAGGACTTTATGTTTGGGCTGGAGAAACTGACTGTCAGCTGGATAAACAGGAAAAGTGTCAGAAGTTGTCTGCAGTTGAAGTTATTGGATGTTGTCATTCACAATATCATCTCAAGTAAGCAATTGCTTGCTTATTTGTGGATGTAAATTCAAATGGGAGATCTGTGCTGAGTATCTAAATTTGGAAATGATTACTACAGAGAATGGATTAAACTGGCGCTTTGTGAGATTAGCGAAGCAGAGAAATCAGGGAGAGATGAGACATGGGTGCAGAGTTGAGCCTGGCAAAGCTCGGCATCCTCAGCCACAACGTTTCATATACATGATCTTATATCATATGTCTTGTACAGGGAAAACGAGCACCAGAGGGATTTTGGCAGCCTGAGGCCTTTTTAAGAATTTTTGAAACAGAAAACATGATTACCAAGGACAATGAAATTACAGCAAAATAATATTTCTGTAATCTAATTAGTTTAGAAATAACTTAAAAAACATATTAAGAAATTGGAACCAAACCCATATATTATCAAAAAAGCATTTCTGTTCAATATTACAAATAACTCCTGTTTTTTATAGTTCACCAAGTTTTTTTTGTTCAAATAGATAGCAATCTATTTAAAATTCCAGTTGTTTCAGTATAATACCGTTCAGTTTATTTAGATTTGGATGATAAAAATTATTTTTTAAAGTAACCTCAAAAGAGAACCCCAAAACAAACAAGCCTTGGAAAACATACTTACATATGTCATCTGGTGCCTATCAAGCTTTAGGTTATAATTATTTCTTCAAATTCATTATGTTGTGGTTCTTTCGTTGATTAGAAAGGTTTCATTTATGTTACATATTCTATAATTTCATGTGACTGGGATTTCTGAAGTACATTTTTGAAATAGTTTTTAAACCCATATACATTTATTGGAACTTAAAATAAGCAAGGGGAAAATATTTAATTTAAACCGATGTTTCTAATGGTTATGTGAGCTTCTTTTCTAGACTGACTCAGGATTTATCAATTTCCTTAGCTACTTTTGTTAAATAGGAAAATGATAATACTCTGTAATAGTAGTCCATACAAATTTAAAATCAAATGTGGTCTCCATTTTCATCTCTTTGCAGTTTTCATTTCATTTTTTCAATTGAATTCCCATTGAAATTTTATTTCAATATTTTAATTACACACACATACCCTCTTTGTATCCTTTTATGTCAAGCAGTTCCATTCTAAATAGTACTTTAAAAGTTTTATGGTAACAGAGAAACCAACCCATGCTGCCCTTTGGAAATTATCCATCCTGTTGTACAAGTCAGAGGTTCAGAAAATGCTGCTCAGTGAGGAGGGAATCAAGTCAGTGCCAGGAACAGCTTTTGACTCAAAACAAAAAGGAAGAAAAAAGCTTATTTCTAGACTTGTGAATAATCAATACCAGTTTCTTTCATTCACTTCTGATGTAGAGTAATCCTTTAGTAGACTAGAACTGTTCCCCTGGGAGCCCAAGTCCAAATTTTTTATTGCTGTTATTTTGTTTTGTTTTGTTTGGGAGGGGGCCATCACTTTCCTCTGGTAGGTGTGGCAGATTCAGCCTTGCTGCTAGAGAGCTGCTGCTGGATTTGAACTGCCAAGCCAGTGGGCCGCAGTCCCGCACTCAACCACTACGACACCGGGGCTCAGCCCCCCAAGACCAAATTTTAAGAGAGCCAACAGCCACAGCTTTCTCTCCTGTCACAGCCAATGGGTTCCAGTGAAGGACCTTTCATTTAGCAGATTGCTTCCAGATGGTAGGAGCAGGCCTCTTGAGTAATCTGTACATCTATCCAACCCCAACCAACCGCCATCAAACCCTTTCCAACTCATAACACCTATGATATAATACAATAGAGTCTCATTCAGTTAGACATACAAGCCAATTCCCAGTTGCTGTAGACTGTGTGTTATGCTCATTTTTTCTATTCTTTTTTGTGTCACAGGACTGCATTGGGTTTTCAGTGGCTGCTTTTTAAGAAGTAGATCACCAGGTTTTTGCTCTTTGATACCTCTGCATGGACTCAAACTTTGAATCTTTTGATCATATGCCAAAAACTTTAACCATTTGTACCATCCAGGAACTCTTACTACAATGGATGGAGTGAATGAATCCCATGTAAAGCCTGCAGAGAATGGGAAAGGTATCTTCAGAGGAGAGAGGGTAATGATAAGTTAAGACTTATCATTATTATTAATATGTATTATTGTGTATCATTAATAATGTGTATTAATAATACATATTAATTAGGGAAACACTATCTCTAGTTCTTTTTTAAAATTTTGCTACAGTTGTGTATAACTTTTCTATTCCACCAAGCTCTTATATAAACACTCTTTAAAGATTCTGTCAAAAACTTAAGAAAAAAGTCTCCCACTAATATTCTACACAATCATTAATGCCTTGATGATCCTAAAATAAATAAAAATATTTAAGATTGCCCTCATAATGTAAAAATGGATGGCATTAATTGAAAAGTTTCTTTCTCAATCTTTTTAAAGTTGTCACTTCTAATCAGCCTCTCACAAATTTATCTTATTTTATTTTATACCATATTTTCAGGTAAAAGAAAATCACTTGAATGTGTATTTATTTGAAATACCACTTGATTAAAGGAGAATTAAAAACCCCAGGCAGTTTTAGTATTTTAAATAAATTGTAACATCTTAACATTTGCACTACAAATGCAGACTCTCCTACCCACATGTGGAAAGGAAAAAAAAAAACCCACACTCCCAGAAGGAAAATCTCCACATAGGACATTTTTCCAATGAAATTTGTATAGAACAATCACAATAGTTAATTGGTAAAACCATAACTAATTCTTGAAATCAGAGACCACCCAGCCCTTTGCACAGCCACAAACTATTTCTGTTTTTATTTCTCCCCACCCCCAGTGATTTTAGCTTAATGAGTACCAAACAGCATGTGGGACAAGGGAGGACAGCTCCTAAGGACAGCAACCATGCCGAGGGGCTCCCTGAGAAGACAGAGAAGATGGCATGACTGCTAGTCTTTAGATTTTGCTATGGTGCTTTAAAGCAACATCTCTCTATTTTAAGAGTAAAAAGTAGTTTTTAGAAAATCACAATATTTAAATTTACTGGAAAATTTCTCTCCAAGAAAAAAAGAAAAAGAACAACAGTTTTCAAATTAGCAAAAACAACAGCCATAGAGGAGCTGATCCCAAGGGCTCAGAAAAGCAATGTTTTGAAAATGAGGATGGCAACATATGTACGCATGTGTTTGATGCACTCAGTGTATGAATTGGTATAAGAGGCCCCAATAAAATTATTTATTCATACAAAAGTTCCTGATTCACAAATATGGTTTTTAAGACTGCAGGTACACAGTGTGGACTTCTGACCAATTATTTATATTTTCTCCTTTTGCAGTCTGATTTTATGATCTTCCCTGTTGGTTAAAAAAAATCCTATTTCTCAGTTGAAGTTTTGAAGTCCATATAGAAAAAAAAAATTGAGAGTCCACAAGAACAGTCCTTTTTTATGAAAGCCACTGAACTTTTGCTCCTAAAAAGTGTTCATGCTGAAAACATTTCATTTGAAAAGAGGAGCTGAAATATTCCTTTACACGAATTCTTGTACAAGTTATATAAACATGAATGCGTGTAATTTAGTAAGGAAGCATAGTCTAACAATTTGTCTACCAGTTCTATGAGAAAATTTTAATAATTTGGAAAACTGACATAACCTTTGTCTGAATAAACTTAATTAAGAGCTCTTTAGCTCATAATAAAAGTGAAAGGTTTTATAGCTCATTGTTTTTAATTTCTAAATTATTCACCTTTTAGCGATCATTTATATATATATAAAGATTTAGAGAATCCACCCAGATAATGCTTTTTTTAAAAACACTTGTTTTTTTGGTGTGTTTTCAAAATATATATATATATTCTCTTCTTTATATTTAATAGCATTCTGCTTCTTTTTGTCTTTCTCTACCTCCCAGGCCATTAAACATCTTTTAAGTATTAATTTATAAATGGTGTAGATAGACTTCTTACAGTGAAGATTTATTATTAAAAGGTTTAACGTTCCAATAGGAATTATTCATTGTTTTATGACTTTGCTCAACTGTGAACCCAAGGCAGAAAAATGGCCTTGAAAGAGTTAGCAAAAGGTTAATAAGAAACTTGAGCTCTCAGGAGCGGCTCTACCTGTCCTCTGCCCCCAGCCCCCTCCACAAACTAGCACTGTTTCATTTTCTTATCTTTGAAAACCTGTGATAGTGATCCAAGTTTGGGGGAAAGGACCTTCTCTTTGATGTTCACACATGGGTATAGCCTATTTAACACGATCAAAAGTTTCCTAATGGTGTTGTCTTAGAAAGGAAATTAATTAACAGGATCAGCTCCATATAAAACATTTTAAGCTCATAAATAACTCCAGTATAGTGTACCACAAAATCATTTAAAATGTGCCACTCTGGGAGTTCCAAGCTTAGTGTCAGTTTTCAATATACTCATCTCTGCTATGCCTAAAGGAAAGATTATTTCACTGTTGACCAGACACATTTTGCTTGAAAAAGGTCTATGAGTGAACTGGTGCCTGGCTACCCTTATCAACCCACCTGACCAGAATGGGAGAAAATGTCGACAAAATGCAGGATCATAAAAAAAATAAAACAAACCAAAAGGTTATTTTAAGAGACTCACTGAAACCTCAAGGACCTCTGACACTCTCACGCTGTGTGGTAGCTACATAATCTGGTGTCAATTTGAGAGACCTACGGATGAAGCCTAGTAACCTGGTCTATCAATCAGGACATAACCAGTGAGACCTCTGTCTGGGTGTGACCTCCTGAGAATTCTGGGGACTCCTGTATTCCTCCTTGGAGGCTGAACACACACTCTCTCTTTGATCACTCCCTTTGAAAGGCTCTGCTGGCAAGACACATGACACTACTCACAACTGGAGAAGGCACATGAAGACCCTTGCCAGCGCTGAGGTCCTTACAACACCATTAGATCCAAACACTTTGCACTCATTGGTCTGTGATCTTCCCATATTTGGTCTCATTGTGTGAATTTTTGTGAGTCTGAAAAGGACTTTGTAGATTGGTATTGGACATATGGGCGAATATAGGATTTACAGACTTGGACTGGAGTGGGTTGGGATGCTTCCTTAATGTACAATTTCCCTCTATATGAAATTCTCACTTATAAGCATGTACATTTCCATTGATTTGTTTTTCTAGTCTATGCAGACTAAGACACCCTGAGATTATCTTTAAACTTTGAATTGAAACCAACCTAAGGTTATCTTTTAATTAAAGAACAAATTTGCCCATAAGAATGACTATCACGCATGAATATTATGCTCATTTTATATATTGTTTAAAAGGCACCTCTTTGAGAACAGGTGGTCAACATTCATCCTAAAGTAATAATGAAATACAGAAAACAGAACAACCAGAATGGGAATAATGAGAATGTGGACATAGTTTGGAAAATATGACCAATGTCACTGAACATTATGTACAGCATTTGTTAAAAATGAAATTAATTCGCACACTTTCACCAAAATCTCAATACAAAATGATTAAAGCACAAAATAAAGAAAATAATTCATGGGACAGCACAGTCCAATAAGAGCTAAAGATCAATATGCATAAATCTATACTCTTTCCTGTCATATAAACACCTTAAATGATAAGCATCTTGTTAAAATCAATAGACTAAACAAAGTTAACCATCTTTATTCAAGAGGATTTTATAAAATATCATTGCTTTTTTTATTGCAAGAGAAATCTGTAGCTATATATGCTAAACATTAATAGTGGTTATCATGGGTCTTATAGCAGGGAATCATTGACCTTTTCTATATTCTGTAGTTCTCTTTTCGAACACTTAGCACATTTTAGTACCTAACCCATACCCGTTTTTTCCAGTAAACATTCCTAAAGCCTATGAGCATTGTTGTAAATTTCCATTCAGCTGACCCTGATTCTTAGTAACTTTATGAACAACAGAGCTGTGCTGTGCTAATCTATCCTGTAACAACTAATCTGTCCTGTACTATTCTTGAGGTCATTGATATGTTTGAGTTTGTTTGTGTGACTGATGTTTCAGTTTGTTTCATTAGGGATTCCTTAGTTTTCACTTGAAATCCTTGCTGGTGTGATAGTGGGTAATGCATGCAACACCATTGTAAGTCTGAGATAGTTATGACTTATTGTGCCTACCTGTCCAGTAGATACATGTGGGATCTGGCAGTTGGCACCATTCCATGCATTTGTGAGATGATGGAGGACTTTGTGGATTAGTGTCAGACATATGGGCTAATGTTGGACTTGTGGGCTTGGGCAGCCTTGTGGGCTTAGTTGGGATGTTTTCTTGATGTGCAATTACCCTTTATATAACACTCTCCCTTTTATATGTGAGTTTCTGTGCATTTGTTTCTCTAATGTACCCAGACTAACACAAAGCCTCAGTCCAAAGATGCTTAGCTTTAGTTCAACAAACCCACCTTCTCAATTAAGTGCCCAGAGGTACTTTACTCTATAAGCCAGCTAGCTTCCTGTTCAGCAACATAGCTTTGAATTTAACTAGCCCCATGGATCTCCTCAGAGGCCACTGTTTTGAGTGGATTTTTTGAAAACACCCTGATAAGATTAAGATAATTATAAATCAGAGGTAGGCTTCAATCATCTGCTGCTCAAAGACATATGTATACATGTTTTATTTGGAATAAACCTGTATGACCTGTGTGTGTCCTGACACAGTGGGAGCAACAGGGAGCGCAGACATAGCACTACTTGGGAAGACAGTACAGGACTCAACAGAGTTAGAACCAACTTGATCGCACCTACTAAAATCAATATGTATGGTCTGGACCTAATACCATTACTTTCTTATCCTCTTTTATAGAGATTTATTTCAAGGATATGTCTTACATTGTAGTGGAGATTGACAAGTCACATATATGTGCATTAGGTGCAAAGCTGACATCTTCTTCTGACTCATAGACTTGCAGGGGATTATGAACCCCAAATTAACATGTCAAACAAGCTTTGCAGCTCTCAAAATCTGATGGCCAGACAGCAGACTGTTGGCTTATATCTCAAGAACTAGAGCTCAGAAAATGATGAGTTACATGAAAAATGGAAAATGAGAAGACTTTGCCTGAACTTTGACACATGCTGGATTCAGGTCTCACCACCAAGGAAAAGTTCCTTCCATCAGGCTACATGATGAAGAATAATTAAATAGTACTGATATTCATAGCCTAACCAAGTTGATATACAGCCTTAACTATAACATAACTGTGTTAGTCTGGGTAGAGTAGAGAAGCAAAATTCACAAATATGCATATATATATGTATATATATGAGAGAGAGGTTTATACACAAAAGCTATTGAACATTGAGAAAAACATTCCCAACCCAATCCAGTCAAAGGTCTTAAATCTGAGATTAGCCCATATGTGCGATACCAATCTATGAAGTTCTATTCACACTTCTGAAATACATGCAGTGATGCCAAATGTAGAATGATCACAAACAAGTGAGTAGAAAGTCTTTGGATCCAGTGGTGATGTAAGCATCACAGTGCTGGTAAGAGTCTCTGTGGCTTTTGAGGTCTGATTGTATCCATGTGGCTTGTCCAACTCAGGGCAAGAGAATAGCTCCATATGAATTCTCAGGGTTATCTCACAGGAAGTAAGTCTTGTCAGTATAGAGTCTCCTAATGAGTGAGAGTGTCTCCTGCTTCCAAGAAGGAAGCACCACATTTCACAGAATTCTCAGGAGAAGGCCATGCCCACACATAAGTCTTATTAGTTAGCTCCAGATTGACAGCCTAGACTCCACCACTACACTCTTAGTCCTCAAATTTATATCAGCTGAGGTGACTGCCACACTCTCTCACTGCCATGGAGTCAACAGTGGCTCACAGTTCCCCTCTAGGACAGTGTAGAACTGCCCCTGTGGGTTTCCAAGACGCTTTCCCTCTCAGGGAGAAGAAAGCCCTGTCCTCCCACAGAGCAGCTGTTCTACAGAACACAGTCCAAAGTTTAAACATTAAGACACCGGGACTCTTTAACATGAATCGCCCTAAAATAAAACTCACTGCTGTTGGAGTCTCTTCAGACTCATATCGACCCAACTTCTTCATAAGCCCCAAGACTATGCTGTGTCCTTCAGGGAAATCATTTGAAATCTCATGAAACTGTTACCATAAATCTCTGTCTGAGTTGATCTCTGCACCCAGGAGATGTGCATGGAACCCATTCTTTGGATTGGACATTTTGGGAAGGCAAACTAAGGAGATTAGATCAAGCCCCTTGCAATTCATTCTGGCTCCAAGTGACCCTGTACCACAGAGCAGAGCTACTGTTCCCAATTGCTTCTGGGCTGGAAGATCTCTCGGGGAGTGGACATCTTCATACTCTCTCTGGTGAATTGATTGGTAGTTTGGAATTGCTGTTAATAAAGCAATTCTTGGGGCTGAGCCCTGGTGGCGTAGTGGTTGTGTGCGGGACTGCAGCCCACTGGGTTGGTGATTCACATGCAGCAGCAGCTCTCCAGGAGCCTCCTACTCCCATCAGAGGGCAATGGTGCTAAAAAATAAATAAAATAGACCAAATCTTACCCCGCTATGCCACCAGGTCTTTCACTGAAACAAAGACAAGTACATTTGGGATATACAATAACTTGTTTTCCGGACCTATGAATGTATGGACTGAAACTATAGTAGCAATATTTTTCATACTTACCCTTATGTATATTTTTGAATGAAAGAAGAATCAGGAATAGGGGGCATGGTAAAGATGCATAAGTAAAGAGATGCTAGTTAATTTTGGCACTGACCCAAAACAACCAATATATGAAACATGGGGTTTTTGGTGATTCCTATTGAATAGTTGAGGGGAAAGAATACAATGGATCAGTTAGCACTCTTAGAAAGCTGTCTGACCTGGCTGTAGTCACTTGCAAGAAAATTCATAGAATTAGCCTTTGGAAGGTCCTGGTTTTCTAGAATTAGTTAAATTTGGGTGAGTTGGGAATTATAAACCAGGTTGGCCAACAAAAAAATTTCAGTGCTAATCAGAAGACTAGGATGTTGCAGAAGGCATAAACTTCCAAGACTTTAACACCAAGGTCAACACCAACGTCAGGATGGAAGTCAGTGTAAGTCTAAGGAAGCACTTAGTTTCTTCAACTTGAGTCCTGATCAGTGCTTACAAGTGAAGCACTGTGGCTGGGCACACACACACAAACTTTTAAATGATTTAACAAAAACACAAAACAGTGACAGGCCTTCAGATTTGATCACATTGTCCATCATCATTTGTAAGTACAGCTATTAAGTGGCATGAGTATCCATGTGAGTTTAGCAAAGGTCTTATCTTCCAATAGTTAAGGCATTTGCAAAGTCATGTTTTCACAAAGGGTGTCTGCTTAGACCAGCATTCAAAATTGTATGGGTAAGCACATAATACTTTTTAGAAGAACATTTGAGCCACTTTCTTGGGGTATTTTTTAAGTCTTAGATGCATTGTTGCTGGGATAGGAGAATTATGGAAGGCCCTAAACTTGCCTATTTCCATATGGCGATGTAATTTGATACACAGTTCTGAAATATTTATCTGTAGAGGATACCTGAGCAGCACGCAGCAGCTTTCTCTGTCCTAGTGCTCTCTCATGGATCCTGCTTTCTCTGCTTGTGCACTGGCACCACTGAATGCTATCATGATAAATTAGATGGGCAGTTTTCTTTATTTCAAATCAGTGCTGGAGATCAAAAAGCTGCTAAAAGTCCTTTGTACTAGAATGCATTCCAGAAAAAAATGAGTCATAGTTATTCTCACTGAGAGATGGCTTTTGCGGTACTCTATCACTTCGTAGGATCCAATAGGTAGAAATGGTGCCAAGCTAATTAGCTGGTTCAGTCATTCAGAGCCCAAATAAGCCAAAAGAGGTCATCGTCTTAGTACTCACCTGCAGCTTTATTCCTTTGCTCCCCAAGCAGAGAGCAAGAGAAAGTCCCTCAACAACTAAGCACAATCGCATATGTTCAGGTAGATGCTTCAAAGAATTTTTGAAATCACGTTTGCCTTTCATTTAATCTAGGAACGTCATTGGTGGGTAAAGTTCTGCTCCTCTAGAGAGGCAGTTGTCAGTTATTCTGTTTTACAATGTTCGTTTAGCTCAACTCAAGTGAATGTCAATGAGCTCCTTATACATGCAAGGGTCATGGTGCTAGGGGAAATAATTCGTTTTTTCAATCTGAGTAAGTTATGATTTCTTCATATAAACATGGCTAATATTGGTCTTTTGCAATTCTTATGATGGTACCTTTGTTTTCTCTTGCTCTATGAATATGTTTAACATTTGAAACAGTTCAACAGCCTACCAAGTCCCCGCAGCTCCAGTCTTTGTCCTGGCACAAACTATTCAAACCCCAAATCCTGCAGATAACTCCCATTTGGATCCTAGTGGCCTGGCCTCAAGGGGGTGGGGTGGATTGTATACAAAATATGTAAGTGATACATAAGGCTGGAGCAGTGAATGGATAACTGCAGGGATTCAAATCCACCAGTTGTTCTTTGGGAGAAAGATGAGGCTCTCTGCTCCATAAATATTTATAACTTCAAAAACCCTGCACAGGGTTCTTGTGAGTCCTAACAAAGTCCAGTGGGTTTTAAATGATAGTTGGAACCCTAGTGGTTTGGTGGGTTCTGAGTTGAGCTACCAACTGAAAGACCAGCAGTTTGAATCCATCATCTGCTCTGTGGAGGAAAAATGAGGCTGTATCCTGTCACAAAGATCTATAGCCTAGGAAATCCCAAGGAGCAGTTCTGAATTGTTGTATGATTCAAAATTGACTTGATGGCAATTTGGGGGTTGTTATATAAAATGACATTCACCTGGAGTTCGGAAAATTCCGAACTTGTATGTACTTTTTAAAAAAATCACATCATATGGGAAAATATATATAATACAAAATAGTTTTCACTGCAACTATTTTATGAGCATAAGTCAAAAAGTATTGCTGCTAGTGTTGCAGGATACATGACTATGTTTACTACACATGGAATGTGTTGACACCACTGCAATCAGAGTATGGCAGCTGTCAAGGTCTCAATGTATGTGTCATTTAGTATATAATTATAAATATAAGTTGTGTATATAAATAATATAAGTAAATGTAAATAATATACTTCAGTAGGATACTAAAAAATTAAAAGAACACGTTTTGTGTTTTTTTAAAAAAGGGAATTTGAGGTATGAACTAATATCAACATTTTTAACAAAATCAAGTGAACATCTTCCCAAATTGCTGTATCTTCACAAACAGTTTACAGAATACTGCCCTACAGGAAACCACAGACTGTGGATTGATCAAGTATTTGGAGGAAGTTTGGGAAGACACCACAGACGACCCCATATAGGGAAGACAGTCAATATGGTGGAATGAAGGCTCTGCAATGGAAGTCCAGAAATTGATAGAGAAGATCACACCATGTCCATTGATGCAATAGCTGCTGAAGATGGAATCTTGCAATGTAAAGTGAACATATTGACTGGTCTCAGCATGTTTTAGGTTCCATAGTTGCAAAACACAAAACAAAACATTGTGTAAGTACCAGCTAGTTCAAAGAGCTGATATTCCCGAGTCTCTTGAGAAGATTGAAGTGAATTTTGAAAAGTATGGAATGAATGATAAATAAGGATGAGTTTTGGATCTGTTAATAAAACCAAGGTCCTCCCAAAATAGAGGTCCCGGAGGGACTTTTGGGCGAGATCAATGTAAGGTAGACAAGTTAGTTCATTAAGTTCTGGTGTTTGGTTTTTGGTATCCCACAGTGGTAATCTTGCTATATCGTCTGAAAAGAAACAAGGTTCCTACAAGTCTTGTTATGAATGGGTTTTAAGAAAATTGAGAAGTGCTTTGGTGAGAAAAAGGCCAGGCAGTCTGTGCCAAGAACTTCCTCTCCCCCATCAAAGTAGCACATCATTTTGGAGGGTGCACTGACAAAAGCTTGCTTACAGGAATTTTGTTGAAAAATTTTACTCCATCCACCCTACAGACTTGGTCTTGCACCTTTGTTCTTTTTGGAGGGGGGCATTACTGCCCTCTGGTGGTCATGGGAGCTTCCCAACACTGCTCCTGAGAGCTGCAGCTGGATTTGAACCACCAAGCCTGTGGGCTGCAGTCCCGCCCACAACCACTTACACCACCAGGGCTCAGTCTGGTCTTGCACTTTTAAATATTTTTATAGTCCCCAAACTTAAAAAAAAAAAAAACCTTTAAAAGCAACATAAGTTGAGTTGCTTGATGATGTCACAAAAATGGTTCACACATTTGTCAAACTGGTACAGTCCAGTTGTGTCTCAAATTCAAGTCAAGGCTAAGATCTTAAGCTGGAGGCTCCTGATGACTCAAGTAGCTTTAGGGGCTGATGAACTCAGGAACAGACTACAGAGGCAATTGAGCCCAAGGTTAACAGGTCAAGCTTATGACTGGAAAGGCAAATGAATCAAAGGTTGACAAGATAGCAGGTAGCTGAAGACTCTGAGAGCTGGCAGGCAATATGGCAGTCCATTGACTGGAGTCCAGCGAACCAGAGATTAAAGACCAGATACAAGATTCAAACCAAAGAAAACTCACTGACATTGAATCAATCCTGAATGGTATCGACATATAAAACTTAGTGGAACTGCTCCTTTGGATGTGAGACTATAATCTTTATAGGAGTAGGATGCCTTGTCTTTCTTCAGTGGTACAAGGCTTTTAGTTTAGAACTACAGACCTTACAGTTAACAGCCCAATGCTTAATCCATTATGCCTCCAGAGAACCAGCCACAGTAAAAATTAAGCAAGCTTTGCACAGCAATTATTTTCACAGCAATTATCACACCCATATAAAATTCCCCTCAATTGCATCAGGACTGATCTGGGTAAGAGGTCTGCTCACAACTCGAATCTTTTTACAAGCACTTGGCTTCTCACAGCAGATCTAATTTTAGAGTTGATAGTCACATCCTGGGCAATTATTAAGCTTCAGTTGCCAAACCACTGAGAATTGTGGCCTAGCTAAAGCACAAATGTCAACTAGCATGCACATTTTATATAACCATTTATCTGTTATCTGTTGATGGACACCTAGATGATTTTCACCTTTAGTCACGTAGTGCTTCTCTGAAGTTGCTGTACAAGTATTAGACCGGTTTCTATGTAATTTGAAAAAAGTATGTGAACTTCAACTTAAAAGTTCTTGTACTGTTAAAATCGATTGACAAAGAAGATGTTTTGTGAGATAAGGTGACTACAAAATAAGTTTCTGAATTAATTTGTGTTTTACTAAATATGATACTCATTTCTAATATTGTTATAAAGACAATAATGGCCAACTTGATAGCACCGTGTTTGAGCTTGGGGTATTGTATGTAGTAGAACATGTGCCATTCTCAGGAACCCTGTGGTGCAGTGATCATGTCCTAGGCCAGTAGGTCAGCAGTTTTGCTCACCAACTTCTCTTTGGAAGATAGCTGTGGCAAGATGCCTCCTACTGATTTCATCCTTGGAAGCCCTTTGAGGGAAGTTATGCTTATACTACAGCTGTACTTTATATGTTTAGTAACTTGTATACTAAATTGTTTAGATTATACTTTAGCTTATAGGTACCATATAGGACAGGATGAAATTCCCCATGGGTATTTCCCAGAAAAACTCTTTATGGGAGTCAAATACCCAGTCTTTTACCTGAGAAGCAGCTGGTAGTTTTGAACTGCTGACCTTAGAGTGAACAACCCAAAGCACAACTGCTCTGCCGCCAAGGGCAGTGCCATCCTATATGAGTCAACATCCACTTGGCGGCAATGAGTTTGGTTTGAAGTTGATGGTTTCCACTTCATATATGAGATTGACTTCAAGTGAACAGGATTAGGGTTTTAGCTTTTATTCTACACTTTTAGGTCATTTGGTCCTCATCACAATTTCCAAGGAGGCAGTACTCAAGGTCCCATTTCACTGAGAAGAGAACTGAGGCTCAATCAGAGTAAGGAATTTGGGTAAAGTACAGGATTAAGAAATGGGGCTTGAACCCAGCTAGTTTCAATTCCATTCATATTTCTGCACAGCCTTTGTATGGAAGATACGTTTAGCAGCGGTACATATTTTAAATTAACCCCATATTTCCTACATACCCTCCCAAATCAAGTCCAGTCTTATCCAATCAACTGCAACTCATAGCTAAAGGTCAGCGAAGCAAATCCAGAGCCTGTTCTGTGGGGGGAAGGTTAAGGCTGCCAGCTTCTGTACAGATGTAATGTCTCAGGAAAATTAGTGAGCAGTTCTACTCTATCCTATCGGATGACTCTGTCTAGGATGTCAACTACCTACACGGTCTCAAATAAGAGTTTGAGAAACTTAGTCCTGCATTTGTTAATAAGACAACTGAAGTTTTCATTCTTTCCACATACCACCCTAATCTTACTACATCAGAATGTTCTCTTCTAGTTTCTCACCTCTCTTATTCTGACTCAATGCCTTGGCATCGCAGTGTGAATCAGATGTTAATGACTTCTGGAGAGAAATAGTAACCAATCTAGCTTGGAGACATTTTAGCCAAGACATTTTTATGTAGGCATCCTCTTATTAGATTTATAGCTAGTAATCAATGGAGTGGGCACATTTGCTTTTCCTGCACCTTTCTTTGTTCTTTCTAGTTACTGCTGGGCATTTTCTGTCAGAGCAAACACATTTTCAGATAGACCTCTACTTTAGTGAATCATTGCCACATCCCTCTTACTGGGCCCGGGTCCGCAGCATCGGGGTCTCAGATAAAATGAGACTCCGTTCTATTTGTCTTGCTTGGACTTTCTGCTGTGCATCACCACTCCGGCATGAACTGACAGAACCAGCTGCCTGCCTCACGTGTGCAGCTCAGGGCTACAGTTGGCACTGCTGTGATAGGAATCTTCCAATTAAAGTCAACAGAGCCTTTTGCAATTTACACCTATTGAAATGCTAGCAGCTAACTCAAGAGCCTAGCATGCCCATTCCCACTCTCAGCCACACTGTCAACAGTCCCCAGGGAGAAGGGACCATCTTTACTGCCTGGCCTATGCGTCCACAACGTTGCTATTCATGTCGTGCTTTTAGGTCTGTTGAATAATATTTTTTGTTTGCTTCTAGCAATCTTGTTTTGTGTTTTCCTTTGCCCTAAGCTGTTGCAGGGGAGAAAAGCATCTTGATAATATTAATAGTAAAAATGCAGAAAATGAATTCTATGTAAAGTTTTATTTATTTGTAACTGTAAAAAAAATGGTGCCATCAACTTGGTTACAATTCATAGTGACCTTTTAGGGCAAGTAGGAACCTTAAGGTTTCCAACTGGAAAGCCTTTCCAGGAGGGGATGGCAGCTTGAGCCCATTACCTGACAGCTCAGAGGCAAATCTTGAACTTACACCTCCAGAGCATCAATTTATACTGAAGTAGGCTTTTATGAAGAAGCCCTGCTTGTAGAACGGTGAAGCACTCAGCTAACAATCGGCAGGTTGGTGACTTAAACCCGCCCGGTGGCACGATGAGGGAAAATATAACACAACAAACATGCTTACCCATTCACTCTGTGAGGAAAAGCCCATGGAGAAGTTCTACTCCACAGCTTTCCCAAAAGCCCAACGATGTTTTCCGAAGATTTTCCTTCCACCTAGATGAATGCTTTCACGCTATCGTGCACATAGTCACAGCTTTTCTAATCCTCATCCACTTAATTCACCATAAGCACCCATTATATGAACTCTTTGTCAAAAACCAAAAAATCTAACTCACTGCCATGGAGGTAGTTCAGATTCCCAGTGTCTCTATAGGACAGGGAAGAATTGCCCCTGTGTGCTTCCAAGACTGGAACTCTTTCAGGAAGTAGAACACCCCATCGTTCTCCCTGGAGAAGCTGGTGTTTAGCAGTCCAAAGTATTGCCACTACACCACCAGGTTCTCCCTCCCCAAGGAGGGAGAGGCTCTAATGATCAAAAAGAGAAAACAATAATTGTATAACATTCAACTGCATGTAATTTCTGATATGCTACCAGGTATGAGATACAGAATGGTCCTTTTTATTTGATCTGATATTTTGAGCCAGATGTAATACCTATTACAACAGAAATACAAACCAACACTAATCTCTAAGAAGCAAATAGGAAAGAACAATGAGTTGCAAAGATAGTGAAAGACAACCCAGAGAAAGTAGAATTTAAATAATTATCTTCAAAAACTTTAAATAAGTGAAAGAGATGCTGTTTAAGTCCATATGGGAGCTTTATCAACTTGTATCATGTCAGCCTGTGGGTTGGTCTCTCAGCGAGGAGTCAGTGCTGGGAACATGTGGGTGAAAATGGGGGCATGGAAGCCCTGGAGCCCTCCTGGACCATGGGCTGAAAATGAAAATAAACATTGACCATTGACATGGGGTTTATTGACAGATCCCCTGGCCAAGTGTTAATGACTTACTGTGGCAGTGGGAAGATAGATGATCAAAAGCAGAGCCAGAGCAGTGACAGTCGTGTGCTGATAAATATTTAATAACTGGCTCTTGGGATGGGGTGCAGGAGTCCTGATGTGAATAGTTTGCCTATTTCTGGAGCCAATTTGAAGTTATGCAGCTGATGGCAAGTGAGGCAGTGCTGGGTAAAAATGATGGCGAGCAGACCCGGTACCCCAAACCTGTGTGGACTCTCTTTCACTCAACATTTATTTTTCCACAAAATAAAGGACTTGTGAAAGTGGTATCTTCTGGTGTCTGATGTCATTAAACTTGCCCTATAAACCTCGGTTGCCAGATTTATGACTTTTCCAAGGTCTGGCTGGAGTACTTGGGTGGTGACCCCTCCAAAATAGTTTCCAACTCTAGCAGAAAATAGTTTATTTACCTTTCACTTGGCTGCAGCTTTTTGCAATCTCCTTGCTCCAAGGAAACATACACACACAGACACCAAAACCCCCGAAAGCACAGGACTCTTGTTTGCTGATTGATCAAAGCATTTTAAAAAGGACTTTTTCATACGTTCTCACTTGTAACAAAAATGAAAGCTATTCTAGGTTTTCTTAGTGTGTTTTTTACCTGATATTTGCTCCACTTTAATTTTTTTCTTATATGTATACAATGTTTTTTAAGGATTGAAAATGGGAGATCCCAAGAGGTATGTTTTCAGATGGTTTGTGACACAAAAAACAATGGCAGAAATCAAAATACAAATGTAAGTGTATTTTAAATTTCCAAAGCATGTTCAAGAGTGTCAAGTTGAGGCCATGAAAAGAAGTATGCAGATTTTAATAAGTGGCTGTATCAGATATCAGCTTATTCTAAGTACTTCGATGGAGGTCTTTCCCGTGTATGCGAACTCCTGTACAACAGAAGGAAACACTGCCTACTCCTTGCTGTCCTCACTGTAGTTATTCTTGAGCCCATTGTTGCAGTCCCTATGAAAATCCATGTCCTTTAGAAGTCTTTTTTATTTTTCTTTTTGGTGGGCCCTCTACTTTATCATGCATGGTATCATTCTCCAGGGATGGATCTCTTGGGTAACATGTCCAAAGAATGTGAGTCCAAGTCTTGAAGCAACTGTGGTCCCTCTATTATCTAACTGCTAATCAGACACTCGCTGTATCAAGGTCGTGCGGAATAAACAAAATTTGTGTTTCCCTCTGAAGCAGAATCTTAACACTTCAATTATTTTTTGCTTGGCGGTTCATTTTAAGTATGCCACATAGGGCTTGCCAAGGTCTTCACTATACAAAGAATGTCTTTTCTGTTATTTGGACCTTCTGATATCCAGATTTCTATTTGTCTCAATCATGGAAGATGTTTGTTTGTCTGAACAGCAAAAAAAAAAAAAATCACATATGAGCCTTACATCTCTTAACCAGTGCCCCTTCCTTAGATGTGTGCTCAGTCTGAGAGGCAACAGAACCTAAGTGGTGTCATTTTGATATTTAAAGTTCATTTATTTTTGACTCATCTTTTCCATCAGCACACATTTAAATATACATCTAGGCCTCTTGAAAAACATATGCCCATTGAAATAGACATTCTCAAGCTCTTCTGAAGACAAGCTTTTACAAGTTTGTCTTTTTGACTGCCCAATACTGCTCATCATATTCTATAACTATGTAGCAAATCTGTATCATTCTCTCTGGGCACCCAGTTTGATTGCTTTATGTAGCTCTGTATGCTGGAAAATGAGAAAGCGCTGAGTTTTGCCATTGCCTTCCTGGTGTTAACCCCCACCCCACCCCCACCCCTGGATTATGCAGTTGTTAGGAGCCTCCAGCCCATTCTGATGCATGACAATCCAGGAGCACAGAGCACATATGTGCAAAGTGGTGACTAAACTGTCCCAGTTGCCAATCTTTGTGCTGGCTGAGGAGTGCTTAACCTTTGTGCCTCTCTGTAGGATCAAACCCATGGCTCCAGAATTGATTTCTACTCATTGTGACCCAATAGCAGGTTTCTGGCTGGCTACATACATATTTACATGAGTACTCAGTTACATGTTTCTTCCATAGATGGTGAATTCGAACTGCAGAATTCGCAAGTTAGTGCCTAACCCACAATATCTCCAGCCCCGTCCCCCCTGAGTTTGTGATTCTTGGTGTCAGTGAGTGGCTTCCAGTTCATTGGTGCTCTGTGTGCAGCGGAATGAAACCCTTCCTGAGTCCGGGCCATGTTCCCCATGCCTGGGTTGGCGGATCTCACTGTTGCAGAAACAGCATCATTCCATCTCTTTGAGCTTCTCCCTTTCTTTGGGGAACCTCTACTTTATGGAGCTTGGTACCCTTCTACAGGGATTGCCCCCTTGGATAACATGTCCAATGCACGTGAGACAAACACTTACTATTATTCTTTCGAAGAAGCATTGAGCTTGAACTTCTGCCCACACAGGTGTTCCTTTGGCAGGCCATACTACTTTGCATACCCTTCTTCAAAAGCACTGATTCTTCCATGGTCTTCTTATTCATTGTGCACCATCCACATACCTATGAGATGATAAAAAACACCGTGGTTTGACACAGAGGCATAGAAGTACTCAGAGTGACATTTTTATCTTTTCATGCTTTAAAAAGGTCTTTTGTAACAGATTTCACCCCAGAACTACTTTGTTTAATTTCCATCAGAACTGATTTTGGACCCAAAAAATAATGAAAATTTTCACAACGTCCATCTTTCCACCTGTCCTCATGGTTTTATTTAGTGGTCCAGGCATGAGTAATTTTGTTCTCTTTGCATTGCATTGTTATCCATATTGCAGGCTGCAGGTTTTGGTTTTCATTAGCATGTGCCTCAAGTTCTCAATTTCAGCAGAAACGTTGTGCCATCTGCATATTGCAATTGTTAATCAGCTTTCCTCTGATCCTGATGTCATGTTAGTTTTCATACCACCCATCTCATAATCATTTGTATGGCACACAGAATGATTACATTTGGTGAAAAGATATAATCCTGAAACTTACCATGCTTGATTTTAAATCATTCAATATCACTTGTTGTGTTGGAATTTCAGTTATTTGTACTGTATCCATAATTTGTTTTGATCAAGAGAAATGTCTTTGTATTGTCAATAAAACACAGGTGAATGTTTTCTTGATATATTCTGCATTTGGCCAAAATTAATCTACTCTCAGCAACGATATAGACCATGATACATCAATTGTGCATGATACATCAGCTATCCAGCAAAAATAAAACTCACTGTTGGATAGTTGATTCTGATTCAGATTGACCCCAGAGGATAGGGTACAACTACTCCTGTGGGCTTACAAGTCTGAAACTTGTTTGGGGCCTAGAAAGACTCACCTTTCTTCCAAGACTATAGCTCTTCTACAGCCTCGAACTCCCTATCTCTCTTCTTTGGAACAGCCTGTGGTTTTGGAATTCAAGCCTTGTGCTTAGCAGTCTAACACTTAACCACTGTTTCACAAAACATATGGATAACAGAACACCATCTCTGAATGATAGCAC
The DNA here is from genome assembly GCA_004026705.1 of Nesogale talazaci. Classification (NCBI taxonomy): domain Eukaryota; kingdom Metazoa; phylum Chordata; class Mammalia; order Afrosoricida; family Tenrecidae; genus Nesogale; species Nesogale talazaci. Next base: position 15,422 of record PVJH01018636.1, on the reverse strand, counting down.
ACGTGTATATATATCCAGCCATTGAAGCCTTAAGAAGAACAGTCTGATGGTTCCTGTATCAACAGAAGAACTTCAGAAAAAGTCATGGTGGCCTCTTTCTGAAAATGTCTCCATTGTGAATCATAAGAAGCACAGTTGTGAAGATGTCTTAGGTCAGAACTGATGGAGAACAGCACTGTGTTCTAGAGAGGAGAACTTGGATCCCTGGTTGTGCAAAGTCGAACTCCTCCACAGCCCAGTCTTGGCCAAGGTCTTTAGAGAAGCTGGTTGCTCCTTTCTTCCCTGATGCCACTTGATCCATTTCAAATGTCGATCTCTAGCTTAATAATCAGGTATAAATTTGGGAGGCCACCCAAGGACCTGCTTATTATGGGACAGTTTGGTAAAAACAGGAACAACAACCACTGCTCGCCTCAGGTCCTTTACAAGGAATCCTATTTGAAGAGAATAAAGGCGGAAGGAAGAGCAAAAGAAGAATGAATGTCAGACCCAGTTTCATTCCAAGATGGGTTATCCTATATATGCTTTCAGTGAAGAAATTATTTCTGGAAGAAAAATGCCTCAGTTCTCACTGGGTTCCCCAAATCAGTATTCTACTATTCATTCTTCCACACTATTCATTTGTTAGTTTACTTGTACTTATCTTGAATTTCTTCCTTTTTCTGATATACTTAGTCTTTACTTAACCACCTGGTTCTGTTCTGGTATGACGATAAATTGAAGGATTTATGAATTCATTGCTGCTTTCAGACTACGTATTTTTTTTCAAAATTTTTTAATTTAGAAAATGTGATCAAAGAAATAATAAAAGCATAGAATGATTGCTATGTGCCTCCTTGTGGTGAGCCCAGTTGTCCATTAGTCCTGTGTAGACTCAAGAACTCCTGCTTGGCCACTTACCCTCTTCCCTGCACTGCACAAGAGAAACTGCCTCCAGTGCTCCATCACTACCCCTGCAAACTGTGCGCTCGAGCTTTGCCCTGTAGACCTGCTACTTTACCAAGGCTCCAAGCCTCCATGCCATATGCCTCTGCCTGTAGAGATGAAAGGGACAGGTCTTCTTCAGGTATTTTTGAACATCATTAAGCTCACATGCTTTTCTTCCAAACACACTCTTTGATACTTCTTTTCCTCTTCTCTATCCCACAACAGTTTTCAACTGCAAGACCTCAGGCCACATGGGTGCTGGCTGGCATCCAAAGCTAGGTACCCACTGGCATGGAGCAGCCAATCTTATCACACAGAGGGATGGCCATAAAAAAAAAAGCCCTCCTCATGGAATAGCTGGATTTAGCATCTCTGCAGGCAGGAGGAGGTGGAGTGTCCTGGGCTTCTCTGCCTGGCATTCAGGACCTCTAGGACATGCCGTAGCCATAGTGCCATGCCTGCTGCCTCAACAATGAGCGAAATAGAAATGGTTCCTACTTGTCATATATGAAAATGGTCAGAACCATTTAGGCAGTTCCTAAGGAGTGGGTAGGATTGGTTTTTGTTGGTTTGTTTTAATTTGTACTTTATGTGAAACCACCAGAGACTGCGGCAGGAAGAGAAGGCTTTCTCCTCTCGTAATGAGTTGCTGCTGTTCTGGAAAGCCACGGGGCAGTTCTATCCTATCCTATAGGGGGCAGTGATGAGTAGGAATTGACTCAAAAGCAGTGGGCTATTTGATATATACACTAATTGCAGTATGCTTTTCACAACACAGAATTGCCATTTTTTACCTTTGTCTCATTCAAAGCCATGAAATATACCCAATATTTTATAACCCTCATTTTCACCATAATGCATTTCCAAAATGTTTCACCTCCCTGAACAGAAACTCTGGATCTACTAAACAATCACTCATCATTCATCTTTCCCCAAGGCCCTGGCCATCCCTTGTCAACTGTCTCTGTGAATTAGCCTCCTCTGATTGTACGGAAGTAGAATTTTAAAATATTGGTCCTCTGAGTCTGGCTTCTTTCACTTAGCATAAAGTTTTCAAAGTTTATCTGTGTTGTAGCATGTATCTGAATGTCATTTATTCTTATATCTGAATAATACGCCATTGTAAACAAGCACCTCTTTTATTTATCCACTTATCTCCTGAGGGACCCTTGGATTGTCTCTGTCTGTTATTTGCAAGATGGCTGCAGTGAGCTGTTGCTCACCACTGAGTCTTTGTTTTCAATTTTCATTCAAACTACTGCTGTTTTTTAATCTTATATTGACTCCATGCACTTCTCCTCAGAGATTTATTAAACTCACCTTTATCTCCTCTCTTCCTCCTTTTTGCCCCTTTTACTGTGCATTTTCTTTCTTTTTGATCTAGATGTCATTGGAAATTCTTGTGTGAAATGTTGCCTCAAAAGCTGCAAGTATAAATATATTTAATGGAACAGAATATTTTTAATTGTTCACACACCTATGGTTTCTAGTGATTTTTTGGACTCCAGGAGTCTCTGAGCTGCTCATATTGAAAAAAAAGAAGACAAATTATGACTTAAAGAATCCCAGCTATCACTAATATACATATTGCAAAATATTCCCTTCGATGACATTCTTGACATTCTCATGAATCACTGTTGTTAGGTAATATTAGGGGGTTTCCAAATATTTTGGCAAGATGAACATAAAAGATCATGGGTGTTTTTCCATAAAATTTTTGAAACCCTTTCATAATATACATTGAAATTATGGAATTTTGTTTGTAAGTCCCCATAATATTTCAGAAAAAAATTCCACCTTTTGTTTTCTTTAAAGGCTAATTGTATGTGTAACCAGTTAATCTCACTGTTTTACTCTGCTCACAGGATTATCTTTTCATATTCATTCATTTACCCTCTCAATAAATAAATATTATTGCATGGGCATTTGCATTTGAAAGAATGTAAATTCTTTTATGATTCCTCCCTGTCAAAGATTATGCCAGGACATTGTTATACGCTATAAAAACTGTTGTGCTATAAATTGTGAAGGGAACACATTAGAAATAAACCTAGAGTTAGGTGGCAAAGCATTGTATTCAATGGCATGAATATTGTATTTTGGTTTTCCACAGTAGCAAAGAGGAAAATGTCTGCTGCGAAAGAAATCTATTGAAAAGGATAAGGTGTATTAATATGCTGATGCCTGCAAAGTTCTGTGGGCTTGAGATATTTGTTGAATGAATGAATGAAGCCTATTATTTTAATTGTTCCATTTAGTTTAAGAGCATAATCAAAAGTAATTTGTCCTCTGCCTCATCCTGAGAATGCAACAAGCATTTAATGCTAGTATACATTGGTATGTGCATTGTTTTCCAAAGTGGAGGATATGAAATGTTATATTCAGATGTGTGTTTTGACTCCATGTAAAAGGAGTCAAAAGCAATCTCATTTGGTTATTAGCATTGTGTTTTAGGTGATTGGACTCCACTTGATCAGAAGAGTGGAATTAAGTTGATTTGACAGCCCTCCAATTTTGCTTTTACTGTTATTGATTCCCTGAATCTAGGCTTTTCAGTTCAAGCCCTGCTCTTGAAAAAGGCAATGATGGGCACATGTAGACTAATCACATTTCATTGTCCATTCTCCTTGTCTAATGATAAATTTCGCTACCCAGATCAATTTTGGCCCAATTTCCTCTAATAGAATACAACCTAAGGAAGATGGTTAGATTAAAGGCAATTTCTCTTGCAATATATTTTCTAAAGGGTAAAATGAACTAGAAGCAGTTTGCTTTATAACTCTGGTTCAGATTTTATCTAAGGTATAATATTAATATAGTCAGTGCTTGGGGTGGTATGTTGAGGACCACTGTTAAGGTACACTGTGTTCTCATTAATTAAAGATATTGTTCAGTGAATCTTGTGTTTTTAGAGTTTGAAATGATTTTTAGAAACTATCAAATTCCAACCTTTGATTTTTCAGATAAAACAGATTTGGAGTCACGTGAGTCAAAGTAGGAAATATAAATTACTCTAGGCAAATTTTTACATAGTTTGTCAATCTTTCAGGCCTCTACTTGTCCACCCCCTACCTCTTTAAATTTGTACTAGCTCATGAGTGGTCTCTATTTTTTCTAAAATATATAATAGCACTATGATATATTAAATGTAAATGAAATTTGTAATTAGCTTTTCAACATTTGTGTATTTAAGATCTCTATTTTTCAATTAAGACTTGAGAAATATAATTGCTTGTCAAAATGAAGTAGCTAATCATTTTTAGGTGGTTAGTATAGTGCATGCTTTCAGAAGCTAATTATGTTGGTTGCATTTGGAGTTTATGATAAACTGGACCCAAATTGATGTTTGCAATTAAAATCTTTCCAACTAACCTGTGTACCAAGAGAATTGTATAAGTATTAAAGAGTTAATGCTAGGAATGTGTTTCATTTAATGCACATGATTCCAGTTTTATGGAGACCTAGGGGAGAAAGCAACTGAGCATCACAGATAATCATTCTGAGAAAAAAACTGGATTTATTTCACTGTATGAAATGGAAGGTATGAAAATCAGGGGAGAGAGTTATGAATAATTGAATTAGATTGACTTTGAAATTATGAGAGGAAATTTAGTGGCTTATTGCATAATTATTGCAGAAAGTTAAGGCTTTATCAGCAAATATAATTCATGTAAAAGTAATACCAAAATAATAATTCTAATCCAAGAGCACTTGAGCAGACAAAAGCTAATGGAGAGAAAATAAAAGGAACAAGAGGAAGAAAGAAGAAATATGAGAAAGTCAGACATTCAGAATTGCTAGCATAGAGAAAGTGAGATGAGGTTTTAGGTATTAGTGTTCAACCCATTTCACGTGGAACTGGCTTGATCATTAGTTAATAGAATGCTTTGTAACGCTTGATATGCTTCACATATTTAAAATTTTAAAACTTAGGGAAGCACTATGGATCACAGCAGTGTTCCCTTTGTGCACAGGGTCAATATAAATTGTGGGTGGACTCTAACGCAGTGCACAATTTGGATTCCAGACAAGATAGTTGTTTGTGTAGATCCAAAACCAGAAACTTTGTGCTGCATAGTTGATTCTGAGAAGTTTAAGATCAAGCGAAAAAGACCAAAGGTAAATCCTAGTGAGACATTTTCCTCAACTATCTCTACTGCTTAAAATATATATTAAGAAGGATTATTTGATGTTAGTGCTAAAAATGTATACAGTACATATTTAGTGATATCAATGGAAAAAATGCAGTCATTTCTACTTGGTGTACAAGTTATGTTGTCAGTTCTCAGTCATTCGGCTGAATTCAACTCATGTGGCCTTATTTCGAACAGAATAAAATGTGGTCTGATTGTTAGTATATTTGAGTCCATAGTTTAAACTAGCATGGCAGTCCATTTTATTGAAGGTTTTCCTCTTTTTCATTGGACTCCTAATTTATAAAATGTGATTTCCTTGTTTAGAAATTGGTCTTTCCTAACTAAAGGTTTATCTAAAGTAAACAAGTTAGTCTTGTCATCCTTGCTTTCAAAGGAGCATTCTTGTATTCCTTCTAAGATTGATCAGCTGCCCATGGTATTTTTAATATTCTTTTCTAATATCACAGATCAATGCATAAATTCTTCTCTCATGATCCAACTTTCACATGAATGCAAAGTTGTCAAACATTCTGATGGCTTGACACAGTCACAATTTGCTCATCAGAATGACTTATTTGCTGTGTAACACTCCACAGCCTTTTGAGACTGAGTTCACACTGTGTCCAATCATTTGACTTCCTGGCTGCTCCTTCCCTGAGTACTGACTTGTTATCCAAATGGAATGAAATTACAGGCAATTTCAGTCTTGTATGGGACCAGAAAGATGAACAGACCATCTGAAATAATGCAAATGATTTTAATAGTCAATGGAGAAAATAGAATTACTCTGTGGCTTTTAAAATTTGGTGCAAGTCTTAAGAACGCTTGTTATAAATTACAAGTGAATGGGACTATTTGTAAAATATTTAAATAAATATTTAATTTGCATTCTTTAAATAACCCAAAATATTAAAGATTGAAATGTTTTATTTCCTTGCAAAAACACTCACCAAGTGTATTAAAGCAGTACTTCCCTTCTTCTGTCATATAATTTTTAATGCAAATATCTCTCCTGTATCTTTGTTAATGTGTTAGGCTGGGATGTCTACAAAAACAAAACCAGTGACACTCACCTATGTCTAAGACAGAATTTTATATCAAGAAGTAATTTTATTTCAGAATGCACCCCAGCCCAGTACTAGCTGGAATACTCTTCAGATTCACTTGCCAGAGGGCTGGTGAAACAGAAAGGTAGAGTGAAAAGGAGGGATATAAGCCATTTGGGTACAGAATCATGTGAATCCTAGGTCTGTGAGAATATGGCAGGGAACCATTAACTTCCAATGTTGATGGTCTACATGGGGGCACCACTGGAGGGAGACACAGAATCCACAAAAGGAATGCTATAAAGGGCAAGATGATTAGATAGATAGATGATTGATAGATAGATAGATAGATAGATAGATAGATAGATAGATAGATAGATAGAGATAGAGATAGAGATAGGTAGATTACCAGTATGTCTCATAAAAAGTCCAGCCCCCAAGGACACATCATCAGCCTGTGACCAGACTGATAGTTTGGACCCAGGCCAACACTTTGATCCCGGTACATATAGACATAAAATCTATCCACCACTGCTAATATCACTTTCTTCTTGAAGTTCACACCAGCTTTCAACAGTTTATCTTTGGAACTTTCGCTGTAGTGAAATATCTTTGAAAGTCCCTTGAGTCTTTTGCCTATGTCAACTCCCCTGAGATATACTCATCCTTTTTATTACAAACTCATTACTCATTTTCACAGAAAAGTTAATCTTCACTGTTTATCCACTTGAATACACAGAGTATCTGGAAAAGTGGTAGTTTGAACATACATACATGCATATATAAAATTCTATTTATTTTTGTTCTGAATTTCATTTCCACTGTATGTGCTTTTCTCTTTTTCCTTATCTTTTTGGTTTTTTTCCACCTTTGGTGACCAATTCTCTCAATTATAGATTTTCCACAGTAACATGTAGGCTTATCAGTGAGTGACCGGAAGTCTACCTCAGTCCTCACGGATTGTCTGTGCATACGTTGGATCATTTGTATACAATGACACATCATAGACACACTTAGAAGGATGCGAGGCCACTGAGCCACCTCAGTTCTTTGCACAGTGATTATTGAAATGATGCCCTAACTGTGAAAGTTGTATTTTCTGCATCTTTAAAAATTTATAAACCCTATCTAAAAATGAAACCAGATCATTGAGATACCTGTGATATTGAACTAAATCATGAGAACTGAAATGTGTGCTTATGGGATCTTTACAAAACAAAGACTGACCACCTGGAAACAGAATACTGTGAAGAGTTAAATGTAGCATATTAGTAAAACACTATGTTCACAATAAATTGAAGGCATAAACATGTGATCTTTAGATAGAGTTGACAAATGACTGTCAGGAGTGTGACTTCATTATGGTGACCTTGTTTCTCTTCTGTTGATGGTGTCAATTGAATAAAATGCATAACAGGCTTCAGGAAACAGTAAATCTGCAGATCAGATAGATTATTAATGAAAGTATTTTATTAGAGCTGGGAAGGACCTTTGAAATCACCTATTTCATTTTACAGCTGAGTAAGCCTCTTCTCCTGTGGGTCTCTGAGTTTTGCCCAAGGTCACAGCTAGTTAGAGCTGGGACATATCATTTGACCTTCTCTAACCTATTTCCTCACAATTTCTAATGTCACTCATTAAAGAAAGATCTTCAAATACATTGACTGTAATTACAAAATTATAATCCCATTGGGTGGAATGAATTACTGAATTAAAGTATTTTTTAAAATATGATTCTATCAGGTCTCTACTGTTATAAATTACTTGATTTTATGATATGTCTTAACAATTTTGAAATGATTAGGATTCTCTCTTTTTTAAATTATACATAATTTTTCAAGAATATCTATATTGTATAAATGAACAGTGCTAGATATTCAGCATGAAACCTACTTGGCTAAAAGTCTCTCAAAATTTTTTAATGGAGACTTACATATGTATACTACATACACATAAAAGTTCTAGAGAAATTCCTGGAGGATAATCAAGAGATTAATTGCAGAGAATGTAAACAACATGATAATATTCAGCCAAGTTATGGAATCTAGGTCAACGTGAATATGCAGAATATTTGGATATTTATTTATTTATCTTTCTGCCAGTATTACATAGAAAATGGAACATGAGTCTGCTCTGATGGTGTACTTTCCTGAGGTTAATCCAGCCCATTGATCAATTCTCTTTTGTTTCCCAGGGAGAAAATCCCTCTTAATTTACATTGAGTCAATCTCAACTCATAGAGCATTTCATGTGAGAATGGTTCTCCATAGTGCTTTCAATGTTATTTTGAAATTAGATCACCAGCACTGGGTGGACTCAATCTTTTAGTTAATGGTTGAGTGTATAGTTTGCTCCAGCATGAGACTTCCAGAAATCCACTGAAGCAAGTACAAATAATGGCCAATGGGCAAAAGGTGAAAATAGGTATGATGGAATCCAAGAAGCAGAAAGTAAGTGTAGCTAGAGCTTTGGGGAACCTGAGTTTGGTACCGTTTCTAGCGTCTTCCGACTTCTACTAAAGTAAATCCATTTAAATTCTCAACATACAGCTTCTCAAACAGAGGTCAGTTTATTCAGATGCAGTTAAGATAAGGAGAAGCACAACTTCCCCTTGTGTCTTCCTTTCCTCTCTCTCCCCACTGGGTCCTAGGAACAAAGGCACTGCGAGAGAGGGTGTATGGTTTGGTATGCTCTCTGGAAGTGAGTGAGATGCGTGTGGATCCTTCCCACATGTTTAACTGAGCAGCTATCCTGAGTGCACACATTTGTTCTTGAGGAGACCATGTCCAAAAAGACAATTTAAAAAATAATCTTACAGCTCTGACTAGGTCAGCACCATCCTAACTTTGCATATCACTTTATTATAAAGATGTCTTTTCTTGATATCAGAGAAGAGAGCTAACCCTTTTGTAGGGTCAGTTAATTAATACTCTAACTCAACCCCCTCCCCCAATCAGATCCCTTTCTGCTCTGTCAATTCCAACTCGCGATGACCTGTAGAATTGCCCCATGTTGTTTCCATGACTGGATATCTTACAGAAGCACAATGTCACCCCTTTCTGACATGGATGCACTGGTGTGGTCCAGTCTCAGACCTTATCTAGCAGGCAAGCACTTAATCGACAAACCACCAAGGGTCCCTTACTTTGCCCAGCGAGCTGTTCGTTTTTCCTTCAGAAAGCCAATAGAACATTTAAATTGTATGTGGGATATAGTCTTCATCACCATTTCAGCTATATCCTTGTAGCACAAAAGCAGCCATAGGCAGTTTAGGCAGTCCTTAATTTGAAACATATTAGACCTACAACAAATCTCACCTTCATAAAGAGTTACAGCCATAGAAATACACAGAGGCAGTCATATCCTGTCCTATCAGGTCCCTAGAAATACAAGTTGACTCAATTACAGTAAATGATCCTCTTAATAATACTATATACATTGTTGTAGCACATAGTTTGCTGATCTCAGCAAACTATTCTCGGATCTTCCCTTGGATGTGCTCAATGGTCATATTTATAAAGAAACTGACAATAAGATGCAATGGTAATGAGAACAAAAAAATAGAAAAGAGGTATTCAACTTATGTCAGGACTCACTTACAATGAAGTATTTGGAACAGCACCACATAAATCAGGGATTACTTGTACTTAAAAATGAATGAGATTGTCTGTGTGATATTAAGATTTTATTTACAAAAAAATATATTTGGGTGTAGGTTGCAAATCCTTGATCTAGTATATCATGTCTTTTTTTGTTCCAATTTTGCCTGATGAAAAATTCCCAATTCTTCTTCATATTTGAAAGACAATATCCCAAATGCCTGGGTAATAAAATAGCTAATTAACTTTTCATGAACCCTGCCTGGTTTATATTTGCAGTCATCAATAGAAAGATTCACTATGAATAAAAATATGACATAAACAAGGCACACCTAGAAGGGTACACACATCTTCAAATAACCTTGCTGTATGACAGGATAAAATCAAGGTAGAAGAGACACAAGCAGTCAAATGACATTGCCATGTCAAAGAAGATGACATATGAAAATATCTAGTGGATTTGGCAATTAGGGGCTATTGGTAATCTTCAATAAAGCAGTGTCATTAGAATAATTGAGGCAGAAACTAGAATGCAAAGTATTTAGGCTTGAATAAAGTGAGCTATACAAGATGTTACATTAAATAATAGTCCATTTGAAATACACTTGATTCACGTTTTCTTTACTAAAATGCATCTCAAACATTTCCAGAATAGTTTTGTGTGTTTAAATCATTGTATTACTAAAATAGGTTTACTTGCAGCATTTTCTTTCCATGTGCATACATTTATTGACTGAATTCCCTATGCTACACTTGAATTTAAAGCTGTGACCTGTGATCTCTAATTGACTACCTGACAATAATGATTAGGATGGTAGGTGAGCAGCAGAAAATTACTGATAATCTCTCTGTAGTAAAGTCAATGCTTCTTTTTCCCAAAGAGAGAATCTGTTATTAAAAAAAGGGGGGAAGGGGAGGGAACTTTCACTGACATACTTAATCCACTTATTTTTCTCATTAAAGATGTAAATATAATTTGAACTTTTATAATAGTTCACTAAAGAAAGTGATAGCAAAAAATTAAAAAAAGAAAGTGATAGCAATATCCATCTATAACTCTTTTGTTTTACATAACTGCATTTGGGTTATCAAGAAAATCACTTGAAGGTAGAATACAATATGATTATACATTGTGATTTCCACTTTGCATAAAAACATAGTAAAATGTCAAATTTGAACATGTGACTATAAACTATGATCAAGAATGGAACATTTTTCATGTTTTTATATTATCTCATACTTCTTTATTTCTAGTTGTTATTTGAATTTTAAAAGAATTTGGTGCTACTGAAAACAATTTTATTAAATCCTCTAGAAGGTATGGTCTTCATATTTCTTCTACACAAAATAAAAAAGTGACAGTATCATATTATTTTCATTTTTGAAGTTGGGTAGGACTTATTTTTATAAGCCTCTTTCACTCGCTTCTCCAATGCAGCTTCCTAACTCTACACCTAGGTTTCATTCTAGAGAATGACACATGGTGGATAAATTCCTGTTTTCTGCATTTTATAAAGAAATCCAATGTAAATCTAATAGAAAATATAGCTATAAATAAATTTAATATAAACTTTGGGTTTGGGGGAATAAATATAACTGTAAGCATACACTAAAGATTTTTCTTATTTAAAGATACTATAGAATATACTGAAGACATTATATTCAGATATCCTTAAGTCATGGAATAAGGATTCTCAATGTGGTAGGGATTGTGTCAGTCATTTTTGGCATGAAGATAAAGAAATGGTAATGCCTATTTTTGAACTCTCATTTAAAGGACCACAAAGATTTCCCCAAAGATTGATAAACATATGTCAGAAGTTCAGTGTTAGAGATATGAATAGAAATCTATGGGAGAAGTGAGGGAACTAATTCTATTCTTATATACTATATAGTGAATAGTAAATTTAAACTTTATATGGAATCAAATCTCCACAACTACTCAAATATATAGATGTGTATATGTATATACACTGATTTGATGTGTGTGTATTCATATACTGAAACATAGAAACAATTGAAAGAGAGTGCCTGTTCAGGCAGTGTGTCCTGTTGTATGCAGGATGTAGAAATAGATCAGAACCAGCTCAAGAGTACCAATTTGCAGCAGCATGAATGTGCGTGACCAAAACATTGTCTGTGTCCACTTGTCTCTGTTATATGCCAAACAACAAACTCAGTGCCATCGAGACAGAAATGACTCCTAACTTTCTTAATCAGCGTCCATGTTAGTGAATGTCGTCTGTGAATTCTGTGTGCCCGCCACTGTGGACTTATCTAAAGTGGCAGAACAGTAGAAGTTCGCTCAACTCGGGAAAGGAAGCTAGAGTATGAAGGGGTATCTGATTCTGCCTCATAAAGTAGCATCGGTGAGTGGGCATGGAATTGGATTCTCTTTGTCCTTTGTGTAGCCAGTGATATGACATCATCCCCCATATTCTTCATCCATGTAAGAAGGAAGCCATCAGACACAAGCCTTCCATGAACTTGATTGGGTGGCAGACAGAAATGGGCCAACTGAGTGATATGCTTGTCTTATCTGGGTTCTTTATGGGATCTAGTGCACTGTCCTAGAACATGATTCTGAAATTCAAATCACAAATCAATTCTATTTTTAAATGTGTATATAAACAATGATAAAATACTTCATTCTGGATAAAACCGTGATTTTTCTTTCTTCCCTATATTCGTAGCTTGATGTCTCTTCGCTATACATCTGAAATTACTTTTGTTCTTCTTTTCAATTTTTGAAGTAATTTTTCCACAACTGCCATGGCAATTTTTAAAAAGTAATCATTGGAATCTGGTCTTCATGATGGTCCTAAAATGGTATGTTTTCTAAGGTCCTCAAACACGTTAAAAAAACGATGAAAATTCTGTTATAAAATATAATTGACTCTTTAATCAAGAAATCAGTATAAAGTCTTTTTAAAACTGGCATTCTCCTAAATTACTTGATTCAGAGCTACATTTTAATAGCACATCTGTAAACAGCCTGTGGAATTAATATTCCATCAAACAAGCTTTTAGAATATGGTATAATGCAAAGCAAAGGGGAATTTTTTTTGAAAGTTTGACTTCTTCAAGAGCTTCAAAGTCTTTCTACCATTTTAAACTTGTTTATTTTAATGTTGTTTTTGATAACCAGATAAATGATTTAATTAAGACTCTTTGAATTAGATCAAATAATTTTGTTTTTGTTTAAATCAGCCATCCCCCATACAACGATTACTCTCTATATAGTTTTAAGTTTGTCTCTGCTGTTGTTCTCAGATTGTATCTGCTTTTCTCCATTGAAGAATTATCATTGTCCATATTAATAAAACATCTCCAATGAATTGTGTTGGATGTGGTCTAACATCCAAATTAGTGCCAAATGCAGTTGGGTTGGGAATGATTTTTTTGTAAGCAACATTACTTTTTAACCAATAGATTTCTGGAGTTTAATAGCAAGGACTAAAATAAACTCTCTCTAATCCTTAGGAAAAACTAGCAGATTTTTATATTATTAGTTGTTCGACTAAGAAAATGACCACTTTTTCCCTTCTTGTTTCTATTGTCAATCAATAGGGATGAGGTTGCTACTCGTTATTTTTTAAAATTACACAGTTTTTTAAAGGATATTTCTATTTTTCAGGCAAGATGACTCAATTTTCAATCACATCTATGAGATATAGAGGAGTTCCAATTCTATTTAAGTCATTATGAATGAGAACTGGCATAAATCAGAAAAAATATTTTCCATTTAATATAATTAAGTCAAGATGGTCCTTAAGTTGTGGATTAAAACTGAATTGAAAAAATAAATTTGTCAAGACATTATTAATATAGAACACTTGAGGAAACTGTATACAGATTAGTCTACAACTTACAACAACTTTTCATTCTGACAGCTCTTTTCTAAGTAATTCTGATGTAAGCTAAATATGGCTTTTACTATTATCTTATTTTCATTTTCATGTGACTGTCATTTATTATTTTTCTAAAATAAATCTGATCCCTGTTGCTGGATGCTAGAAGTATTACATATGATCTTATAGCTATATTTTCACTTTTTAGGTAGTCCATAGTACTAACCATAAAATGTACAAAATCCAAAAGAAAAAGTCATAATTGTGGTTCTGAGAAACTCAAATTTGACATAAATCAAGAATTGCATCTGGTTGATGTAAGGAAACAGCTAAATAAATAAATAAGGAAACAGCTAAATTGAGCAAAATTGCTCCCCCTATCAGTAGATTATTTTAGGTTTTATTTTATAACATTAAAATCTGCAGTGCACCTGAAAATTAGAAGGGAAATTTGCCCATGAACTGTTTATCCCTTTTCCTGTTTGGTAAATGGGTCAATACCTAAAATAGAAGCTCTCTATAAATGATGTAGATGTTGATCTTATTATAGGAAATGAGATGAGGTATTCACTCCAGCAAATATTTTTTCCAAAAGCACATATAAAACCAGACTTAAATCAAAGCTCAAACAGGAAACACACAATACTGTGTTTAAAAGTGGAATTATGTTTATGAATAAAAGGACATGAACATTTTGAATGACAAGCAAAAATTTGATATTAGCAAGAACTGGAAAAGAGAACTTTAAACATTTCATTGGAGAGAAAAGAGAGGAGTCTCTGCTCTGGTGCATTGGCAGAGGTAGCCTACCTAAAATATGTCTGTGAAAGCTTGATACCCAGCCAACATTTTTGTTTCTCAAGGAAAAAACTTGAAAAGATCATGACAGGGCAGGACTGAAAGTGGATTCTGCTGTAGTCAACACATTACTGCTTACCCAAATTTGTGCTGTCATTTATAACTATACATTAACATAATGTGCAGTGTCTACTGCCAAGAAGAATTGAAATAGAATATTTGGGGCAAAAAAAAGCACACCACTTTTTGATCTCAGTAAGTATCTGATAATAAATGTAAAAATATATGGAATATGTAGGTTTTAACAAAGAGTTAATTAACTATTTGTCTAAGATTGAATTCCTGCCATCTTTGTAGTTCATGTTGAATGTTTCTGTATGACAATAATTGACCTTTTTTTCAGTTGGTTAGTTAGTGCTGCCAGAACAGAAATACCCTAACCACAAAGCTCTAAATATCAAAAATTTGTTTCCTCATATTTCTGGAGATTAAAAGTCCAATCAGTGTCTTGACCTTGCCAATTCTTTCCTTGTTGTGTGAATGCTTCTCTTTTTATGACAAATCCATGATTAGATTTAGAACATATCTTATTGAGGCCTGATCTACTCAGGACAGGAGAGAACATCTTCCTTCTAAATAGATCTTAGTTACCAGTAGAGTTGGAGAGATTTCAATACAGTCTAAGGAGGAACACATTTCAATTCATAACAACCTTGGTTTGCAGTTTTAAACCCATGAGAGTTCTCATTTTCTTCCTGATACCAACCTAGAAATGTTTCAAACATGGACTGGTTGATTTTAAGGTAATGAGCCACAATGACTCACATTGCATGTTACCAATGGTAAGGATTCTTCAATTTATAATCAAAATAGATTCTTCAATTTATAATAAGAGAAGGAGATGCTTTGCCTCTTACATCATAGCAAATGGTGACAGACACATATTCCAATTATGAGTGGGAAGTCTCGGGATATTACTTGAGTTTCCAACACACAAATTATTGAAATTCTAAGAAATATTTTACTAATCTGACAGGTCACATGCAGTATGATTTTACTAAATGT
>PVJH01018635.1:0-44703 GCA_004026705.1 Nesogale talazaci | reverse complement strand
CAGATGGATTTTTGGGTTTCTAATGAAATCCATTGCCTTCTGCAAACCAGATATTTTAGAAATATTTCTATGAAAAAATATTGGAGTGTTTTAATTGCCAATTTGAAGTTGCATAAAAAATATTCCTTTATCTAGGATAATTCTTTTCCAGAGGCTTCCAAATAACCGAGATTTCACAGCAAGCTATTTTAGACAGACACTCTAACAAGGGCATCATCAAAATGAATCAGAATCCCACCTGGGTAGTTTTAACTACAGCAATCAATTCACTAAGCAGGTGGAGGCAATTATCCTTCAAGAATGCACAGAATTAGAGATCCAGCAATGCATTTGTGTATGAAATGAATGCTCATTATTTTACACAGTGTTGAATAATAGATATCCTTTATTCTGTAAAGAAAAATGTTTTTGAAAATCTCCGCTAAACCTAAAACTAGAATCTATATTCGGCAAATACAGAGAAAAGCAAAGATATTTTGACCTTTTATAATTCTGATGAGTAGTTGTGGTACTTATATAATCATTTGTCAATTTGAGGATTAAGAGAGAAGGGGTGGAGCCTAGCTTGTCAAACCGGTAATAGTCGAGGAGGCCTCTGTGCGGAGATGACCTTCTCTTGAGGATTCTGGGAAATCTTGCATTCTTCCCTGGAGGCAGGAGATACTCTTTCCCACTTCTCACTCCCTTGGAGATGCTCTACTGACAAGGCTCACTCCTTGCAAGACATCCCTGAGGAGAAGCCACATGAACCTACCCTGATGCAACCAGAGCCTTGAAAGCTGGAGAAGCCATGTGGAAATCCCTGCCAGCACTGAGATGCTTCTATCACTGGATCCACAAGACTTCCCACACACTGGCCTGTGATCTTCCTGTATTTGGTGTCATTGCATGTATTTTGTGAATATGAAGAGGATTTGATAGATTAGTATCAGACATATGGGCGAATGTAAAACCTGTGCACTTGATCTGGACTGGGCTGGGACGTTTTCTCAATATTCAATTGCTCTTGTATCTAAACTTCTTTCTTATACACATAGGTGTGTCTATGAATTTGTTTCTCTAGTCAACCCAGACTAACACAGCAGTTAACTGTCACATTTTTGTGCAAATGACACAAGCATTATGCTTTTGTGAACCATTAACCAACAGTTTAAAACGTTTCTGACTTCAGTTTCAATTTAATGTTACCAGATAAAACTGATATCATAGAAACTTCATTCAAATGGCCATTTTCCTAAATTAAGTGCAACCAATGACAAACTGAATGGGATTTTAATGGGAATGAGATGTTATCAGAGAGTCTGAATGCACAAGAAGCTTTCCATCAGCAAATCAGAAATGATTCCTAGACTTAAAGTTACAAAAATCAAATGCTATTTATAAAACTTACATAAACCTTACCTAGAAAACATAATTTCTGATCATTGATGTCTTTGGAATCAACAAATAGAAGTTACCAGATAAAATTGTGCTTCCATATGGTATTGTAGATTAGTACTTTGTTACCACCACCACCATCATCATCCAACTTCTAGATCCCTTCAGAGTCTGATTCCTGGTCACTTTCATTCCTGACAACTCTGAGCTGCCTGTAGAATGCTCTCCCATGACTTCTGGATGGATGCCACCATCACTGCCTTTGGAACTTCGTCGTCATCCTTGGTGTTCTGCAGGTCATAATCCTTGTCTGTCTGAAGTCATTATAGATGGCTTCTTGGGTTCATTTCCACCCAGCAGAAGTCACTTCTATAAGTGCCGGCTTCTATAAGTGACACCCACTTTAGTTTCCTGATGGTGTCGTCATCCAGTCATTGGTTCCCAGTCATGTAGAAGTGCCCAGCCTATAGTACTTTTCATGAACAGGCTGTCCCTTGTCACAAATTTGGAAATCCAGATGACAGCAAGAATTCTTCTGTCCTGTGTCAGAAGCATCCCCTAGATCCCTATGAATGCCAAAGGATTTCTTCCTTTGAAGAAATCATCTACTCTCCATTTTGCTCTCCACTTCAGGACATTTCCTTTGGAGACCACAAATTTTCTCTGGCTCCCTTTTCTCTTTTATCCAAGTATGTGCTCTTCAACTTGAAGCTCTCTCAGTCCTGTGACTTCTTTCATTTGCCCTCACAAGAACTTTCAGTTTGAAGGTGGCAGTGTAGGATTATTTGTGTTTAATCCCAGACCCCATCCCCCAAAGTTCTCAGATGTAAAATATACATGAAAAATATGCATAATGATTAATAACTGACTGATTCTAGCAAAGAGATTTTGAAATGTAAAGAGGAGTGTATGAGAGGCATCTGTTTATATGCTTACCAGCATTTAACTAAGATGATGCATGATCAATGACCAAAGACAATGGCATGAAGACATAGCTAGGTGATGAAATAAGCAGACCTAACATAGAGTCATAGTCTCACTTAAGATGATCTGATAACTCAGTTTTTGAGCCTGGATCCCTTTAGCTTTGTCTGCTTCTCCAATTACAAGCATGATTCAGAAGATGGCTATGATAGCTATGCCTATCTAGCAGTGCAGATTACACTGACCTTGCTATTGAAAGCGACTGGATACCATTTGTGCTATCGCAAGCTTCTCTTTTCTTTAATGTTTCTAATGAACTGTATCTGATTTATTGTCAGTGTCAAACATTCATTTGATGAACCAAAAGTACCAGGTATACAAGTGTCAATTTAAATGAACAGAAACCTATTAGTATGTGACTTATGTACAGGGTTCAGTCAGCATTTTCTTGATGAATTAAAAACAACAGGTATATTAAACTTAATAGAAACAGTTTCAGTTGCTTAGTTTCCACTACTAGGATACTACCAAACTCAATTAATGACGTTTCCCATGGCATTTATATTTACTATACAAAAATGATCAAAAGGAACATTTTCAGGCTATTGAATGAGGGTGAATAAGGTCAAACTTCACCAAGCATGCTCAGTATATGCACAGGTGCACTATGTCAAAACTTTGACATGATTTTGTCATTTACATAAGTTCTATGTTTGCACATATCATTTATGTGGCATGCTATTTGCTAAACTATGGTACTGTAATTTCCCAAAATCCCTAAAAGTTGAGATCAAAATGTTGTCTTTAGCATGGCAAAAAAGAAGCCCCCATCACAACAGCAATCTAGATGAAAGAAAGTACTAAGAGGCAGAAGAAGGGCGCGCGTGATGGTGGGGCAGGAGGAAGGTAAAAGGAAGCTGAGGAAAGACCTACTAAGCAAAGGTATGGATACAGGTAGAAGCATAGGTGTGTACTTTTATAGCTGTATTTCTATAACAATACATTGAGGAAGTGGACCGACTATGGGCCTCTGCTCAAACACTCCCTCAATTCAAGAACACTTTGTTCTAGCAACCTGGCATTCTGTGATGCTCACCCTCCTGACACAATCACCAAAAACAAAATGGGTGCATGCGCAAATTTGGTGAAGAAAGCTGATGATGCCAGGCTATCAAAAGATATAGCATCTGGGGTCATAAAGGCTTGAAGTTAAACAAGCAATCATCTATCAGAGAAGAAACAATCCCACATGGAAGGAGCACACCAGCCTGTGCGATTGTAGGGTGTCAACAGAATCAAATATCATGCACCAGAAGACCCCAAGTCAAAAAGCAAAATATTGTTGAGAATGAGAGGATTTTGGAGCAGATACCCCAAACCCATCTGTCAACAATAGGACATCCCCTCACAGAAGGGTCACAAGGAAGGGATGAGTCAACCAGGCCACTGTGTAGCACTGATACAACACACAATATTCCTCTGATCCTTTGAGGCGTCCTCATCCCCTACTATCATGACCTCAGTCCTGCCTTTACGTTCTGGCTAGACCATAACATGTACACAGGTACAGATAAGACCTCAGGACACATGGAATCCAGGTCAGGTAAACGCTTCAGGAACAGAATTTGGTGAAGCCAATCCCAGGAGAGTAGGGAGAAGGTAGGGGGAGGAGGAAAGGAAGGGGAACTCACCGTAATGGCTGATATATAATCTCCCATTCCCAGAGGGAAGAACAACAGAAATGTAGGTAAAAGGAGTCAGGAGAACAAAACTAATTTTAAGTTCTCAAGAGGTCACTAGGAGGGGGAGAAGGGAGAAGGGGAAAGGAGCGAATCAAGGGTCCAAATAGACAGTAAATGTTTAGAAAGAGATGATGGCCACATATGTACAAATATACTTGAAACAACTGACATACAGAACATTTAAAAACCTGTAGGAGTCCCCAGTCAAATGACTAAATAAATAAATACCCTAGAAAAAGCTTCCATGCTGACTTGGAGATTCATATAATGATACATACGTGCCAGGACAGCCAGAAGGCACTGTTGTCTAATAATTACATGCAACTCTATGTGTAAGATTTGTGTTTTCAGCAAGTCAGAAGAAAAGTGTGAGTAGGGGGGAGTAGGGAAGTGGGGCAGAGAGAAAGGCTGACACTGAGTTTCTGAAATAGGAAACACTTCAAAGACTGAGAAATACTGTTTTAACTCTATGATCTGTGCATACTGGAGATTTTAACCAACAGGAAGGATGCCGTGTTGGGCGGTGACATCTGTTCCTGAGGAAAGAGCCCGTGAAAGATGCGGTTGGACAGGATGAAAGGCCCCTTGTTTGCAGTTAGGTGTTGGGCTGCTAACTCCAAGATGGGTGGCTCGAACTTAGCAGCCCTTCTTTGGGAGGAAGAGGAAACTGCTCACTCCCATAAAGATGGACGAGCTCAGAACCCCGAGGGAGCAGTCTCCTCTGTCCTGGAGTGTCCCTGAGAGTCAAGTGTCGGAATCAAGTCAGAGGCAGTGGTGTTTGTTCTGCTTTTCACTTTGTGCTTTGCTTTGTTTTGCTCTGTCGCATTTTAGAGCCATCCAAGTGGGGTTGGCTAGCAGATGTTTAAATATGGGGCTCTTGAGAAGGTATTTTTCACTGTGCCTGAGTATCTGCATTCAGCTGTTCTCGCTGCAGGACCCTGAGCCTGGAAGATGCTGAGTAGCCAGCAGTCCCGGGGACAAAGAAGCACCAAAGTGACCGCACTGCCGGAAATAGGTCCAAATCAGGAGGAAAACAGGCCAGCATGAAATTGGTCATGCTGCTTTTGATTTGGGGCTCTGCAATAGGCAGTTCATATGAATAGAGGAAGTCAGGGTTTATTGGAGTCAAAAGAAATCACTCTTCCTTGGCAAGCACCTCGTGGCTTTGCCTTTATAAACCCCTCCCTTCTCCTGAGTCAGAGAGAGTCTTCATCAGCCTGCTCTCATTTGTATGGTATGGATCCATCTCCAACGTTGTCAGTTCCTTTTCTCTGCCGCAGAGCTTACCATTAGCGTTCACTCAGCCACAGCACTTGTTTTCCTCTTTGGGGGACAAATCAATCTCGAACTTACGAGAGTGATCTGGGCTAGAAATAATACAAAGGAATTCACATTTTCCCATCTAAAGGTAAAGAAAAACGACTTTAAGCAGGAGGTATCATTCAAAGATGAGAAGCGGAACTGGAGCAGTTGAATGGTGTGATGGTTCATTTCACGTGTCAACGTGGCTGGGGTGACCCGGAGTCTGGTCAGACACTAATCTGCCATGCAACAGTTCCATGTGATTAAATCAACTGGGCTTAAGGAAAGCCGATTACTCTCCACAATGTGGAAGGGGGTTTCTTTCCCCAGAGGGTACTCTGTCCCCAGACTGTAAATAGGTCATCTGGTTTACTCTCCTCTTCCCATCACCAGAGCTATAGATTTTTGGACACCAACTGCAGGAATCTCCAGGTTGTTACCGGACTCACAGATTTTGAACTTGCCATCACCCCCACAATCATGAGCCCATTCTTTAAAAGAGGTCTCTCTCGAGATAGATATCCATATCTACATATATTACACATAATATCCTACACATAATATCTTACACAGTTATCCCCCCATCTGTCTGGTTATCTAGCTATCTTACTGGTTCTGTTTCTTTAGAGAACTCTAAGACACACAGGAAATGCTGGTGTTTGACACATGATAGTAACAAGACGGAAGGGAAGTGAACATTTAGATATGCTTAGGAGATTAAATGGGAAGGACTTGCCAATAGGTGGAAAGTTGGAAGGGAGGCAGTGGGAGCTATCAATGGTGAACCCCCCCCCCCCCCAGTGTCGGACTTCAGCAGGCAGCCCAGTGGGGACACCTGCCACATCCCGTGTGGGGTCAGAGGTAACTCACCAGCTTCTCCAGCAGCATCCTTTGCCATGGGCTGTACAAGGGGGTGCACCACCTTCATTGCACCAGGTGGTGCAGGGAGATGTATTTTAACCATATCCTTCCCCGTGTGCTTGTGGGCTATCCAGATTGCCTTCTTTTGGGAGGCTGAATAGAAGACACGGTCACCAAAAAGAGAGATTGCAAATAAATTGTGCCTAAAACAACCAGAGGGTGGGGACAGAGACTATCAGAACAATTATTCCATGGTAGATTACAATTCTAGCTCATTTCCATTTATTATCTGAATTGTAATTACCCATGGTTTCCATTTCTTTTTTCATTTGGAAATGCATATTCAACTTAAAGTTCTATTTATGTAGTTATTGCCTGAGCTAATGGAATATAAACGTCTACCCCAATTCTACTGCGCCTGGAGTCCTCTGCTAGTCATCACATCCCGGAGGGAAAAGTCCAACAGGGTAAGACACAAGACTTCTGGTTTTGACAGTTTCCTCAATGAACTACCACCTTCCCATGCCACAAGCTAAAGGTTCCATTGAAGGCAGGATGGAAAAATAAAATCAAAGCCTGATTTAAGGCATAGGCATTCTCCAAATCACAACTCCTGGCAACCTGTGAAAACCTATTACCTACCAATATGCTGCTACTTTAATTTTCTTTCATTTACTCACAACAACACTAAGAGTATTGTGATTACTCCCGCGTTACCCAGCAGTAGTGAGTTAGGCCTTAGGGTGCATCTCAAACAATTGTCTGTTCAAATTTACACAGAGCTCCAGGGGAGAAAGATGAGTCACCACTTTGGAAGCCTATAGACGCCCCTCTAGCCAACCCTGCCCGGTCTCTGTGAATCTGAATTGACTCATGCAGAGTCTGAGTTTGAGAATAGGAGATGCTAATTAAGCTGTTCTGCCAAAGCCACCCACCTAATAGAGCATGAGCTGGGGACCTACACCACTGTGCTATCTTTAGTTGACAATTTTAGCATGACTAATTTATCACACAAGTGACCAGATTTTAACATTGGTAAAGCGGGACACCATTGACCGGGGGTGGGGGGTAGAGGGGGTATATTTTCTTCCCGTTCTCCCACCGTTCCCTAGCTTGTCGTGCATTCTTTCCAAAAATTGGGACTTTTAAAAAACACCGCGGGATGCAGGAAAAATGGTTTGAAACTGGACTGTCCCGCCAAAAGCAGGACGTCTGGTCACGATATGAAGTGGCAACCGTGCTTATTTCACGACAAAAGACACACTTACCGTGGGAGTGGTACACGCCAATGAACAGAACCCCCATCATAATCACAGGATCCGATATGAGAATCTTTTCCTTCCTTGCTGTACTGAATCCAAAAGAGCCGCTTATTAGGTGCATCCAATGACAATGCAACGATTTTCTCCTGGGTCTCGAGGAGAGACTTTGCGTTGGAATCACTGAGGTCAACTCTGTGAAGGCTCCCGTTCACCTCTGAAGACCAAAATACAAACCTGAGGGCAAACACATCACCGAGAGGCCTAAGTCAACGTAGTCACTCAAGCAGCTGCCTCTCTGCGCATTTCAGCTGTCCTTAACTGTCTACAGGGGACCAGATGGATTAGTTTCCATTCAAATGCAATTCAGACAGTGGGGGTGACCTTACTGGGAGCCCTCATTCAGGGGGTAGGGGTTGGAGCTAAATGAGACAATTCCCTGCCTTCGAAGAACCTCCCAGATGATGGAGTAGGGGAAATTATAAAATGGAATACAACTTTAAGCCTCAAAAAAAGACAATGATCAAAACCCTGTGGGGGAATCGATAGATAGTGCTTCCACCCTTTGGGAAATGGAGGCTGTCTCTAGGGGAGGAGAAATCTGAGCTGCATTTTGAAGGGAAGGGAGTACTGGTTTTTCAGAGGTAGAGATGGAGGCAAGGGACTTTCCGGGGGGAGGACAGAGCTTTCAAAAAGAGCAGGAAGCCTGCTGGAGAAAGGCTGCTGCAGTAGCTCATTTGAAATGTGCCAAGCAACAGTGCCAAGCAGTGCAAGTGATGGGGGAGCGCCTGCTGTTGTTCAGCCTGCAGAGCCCTGCATGCCTGGATGTGACGTCAACCGTGGTTTTTGCAAAGGAATAATGGGACTTTCTCAGAATGGTGTTTTTGATCACGGATGTATCTATCCAGTGGAAGAATGGATCCGCTGGGGTGGCACAAAAGGTTAAGCACTCAAATACTCGTCAAAAGACTGACTGTTGGAAGCCCACCCAGAGGCGACCTGGAAGACAGCGCTAGAGAACTGCTTCCTGAAGGTCACAGTCTTGCAAACTCTATGGGGTGGTTCTACTCTGCACACGTGGGGATGCCAGGTCTTGGAAATAGCTCAACAAGCAACGGGCTTGATTTGATTCTTAGGTGTTTTTTGTTCCTGTTTTTTTTTTTGGGGGGGAGGTAGTTTTTGGGGAGTGGGAGGTTATGGGGGACTGATATAGAGAAAAGACAGTGAGAATAAGTGGTACTGAAGAGGGAAATGCACCTTGGGCATAGTGGTTGAAGAAGACAAGGAGAGGTGGAGAGAGAAGCAGAACTTGGTCATTCTTGTGTTTTTGAGTTGCTGCTTGCTGTGTGTTAACCATTGCCTATGTCATTTCTGACTGACAGGAGTCTGTAGAACAGGACATAGCTTTCCGGGGTTCCCAGGCTTTACTCTTTATGGTAAGAGATCACCAGGTGTTCTTCTCCCATTGAATGGCTGGTGAGTTCAAACCTAACTGTGGCAGTTAGCAGCTGAGCACTTAACCATTGTGCCATCCCTGATTTCAAGTTAAAGAATTGGTGCCCCCATAACAAGGAACTTTTATTTCACATCCAGGCAGCTGATTTATTGAAAACAGTGCTGCTTGTCTTCTAAGAGGGACTTGGTCTCAGTGAGCAGGAAGGTCCCTTTGGCTCTAAATGTAATGGGTCTTCATCAGAGTTCACAACCTCTTTCAATGTCTGAAAACAGCAGAATTTACCTTTTTACTGGATCAACTGCTACATTTGCAGGATAATTTAAGCTACTTAAGAGAACCCGGGGATTGTTTCCTTTCATATCTGTTACTGTAATGACTCCTTCTTGTTGCTTTGACCAAATAATTTCTTCATTTATCCAATTTATTGCCATTCCTGAAATACTTTTCTCTATATTGCCCACTCTCTGTAAAAATCAAATTTCAAAATTAATTTATTAATATTTTCCCATTCACATCAAAATTGTTTTGCTATGTATAAAGTTCTATTTTAAAACTCTTAATCATTTTTATATATTTCCCAAATTATCTGTACAAAACAATCCTGTTATAATGGCAATTGCTTTAAGGCAAGAATATAATTAACATTCCTAAATGGATATTTCTAGACATTATATTTATATCAGCGCTTTGAAATTGAAAATCAGCCTATACATTATCAAAATTAAGTGATCAATGATGACATATTAATAGTTTCAACTGTGGTGAGAGTGATATGAATTTAGATACAAAAGACAGTTTATTCAATTCCATTGGCTACTGGAAATTATTACCGAATTTCTATCAAACACAATACTCCAACCGCCATAGTACTAATTCCAGCTCAGGCCGACCCTATGGCTCAAAGTGGAACCACCCCAAGGAGGTTCTGAGGTGGTAAATCTTTATTGAAGTAGGCAGCTACATCTTCTTCCCATGAAGTAACTTGTTGGTTTGAACCGCCGACCTTTTGGTTAGTAATCTGACATTGAACCCAAGGTACCAGTAAGTCTCCTCTAACTTAACGGTAAACTTTGCCACTTTCCAAGAAGAACTGGATAGAACTATAAGGTCATTGATTTTTTGTTGTTATTTTTGCCCCTCCTTCTCCATCAGGTTCCTTCCTTTCTACCCATCCTCATTCACTTTAACTACATATGTCAGACTAATAAGGCTTCTCTTTCTTTGAGATCTGCTGCCATCTTTGAACTGGGCAGGACTTTTTCAATTCTGTTGAAATTCTGTTGAGATTTGATGCTATGTAATGTCCATGTGGTCCTGTTTTCTAAGAGGGAAAAGTGTTTCTAGCAGGAGGTAGACCCCTAAGTTTTCCTGTTCTAGTTATCATTCCAGTAGACCCACATTTTACAAAATTGAGTTTGTTTCACTAACTGTAATGGGAAGAACAATTTCGAACCCCTGTCTTTCCTAGAGGTGTAGGGAATGGAAAAGCACTGATTTACAGGCTTGTCAATTTTTTTTGGTGGGGGGGGGCATCACTGCCCTCTGGTGGTGGGAGTAGGAGGCCCAGCCTTGCTCCTGGAGAGCTGGCTGCTGATTTGAACCTCCAACCCAGTGAGCTGCAGTGAGCCCCAGTCCCACGCACAACCACTATACCGCCAGGGCTCAGCCCCGCCAATTTTTACAGTATAAATAATCTCATGGTTGCTGATTTCAGGTGACCTCTACCAGTGGCAAAGTGAGCACGTGCTGGGCTGCAATCTGCAAGGTGGGCAGTTCCAACAGTGACATTCTCAGAAACTCACCTGTCCTGTGAGTTGACATTGACTTGAGGGCAGGAGTTTTATATGATGCCATGTAGGAGCCTCAGTGGCGCAGTGGTTAAGTATGTGGCTGCTAACTGGATCATCAGCGCTTTGAAACCAGGGCTTGGAGATCCAGTTCCATATGGAGTTTCAGTGAGTCTGATTGAAAGTCCCCAAGTCAGTGAATTTGACTTTTTTGTATGTGACAACATTTAGGGACTCAGCTGCTAACTGAAAAGTCGGCAGTTCAAATCCATTGACTATTCCACTCTACAGCCAAAGCTTTCACCTAGTTCTATGTGGTTCCATTGGGGTTGGGAGCATTTGGAATCTACCAAATGCATAGGTTAGGCATTGCTGCTCGTGAGGGAGTTGGGTAGAAGTCAAGTGTGCAACTCACAGACTGTGTAAGCTTGTTGGGGGTTATCCTAGAATTGATTCCACAGCTAATCTTTAGAAGCGATGTTTTCACCCAAAGGAGAGGATTTCTTAGTGGACTTCTAGGCATCAGGACAATTTATCCTTTCCCAATAACATAAATTCACAACTATTTAGTTTTCTGCTTTTTCTGAAAACTCTACAGATTCTTAGACTCAAGGTTTGGAAACTCTTCTACAGATGGCTGGAGAATAATGAGTAGCTGTCCTGGTTAAAAGTGAGATTAGCAAGTATTAGAGATGTGATCAAACAGATTAGCAGGTAATTGAGGCCTTTAAGAATAATTCGAGGGAGAACACTTTGGTTTAAGAAAAAAAAAAAGACAAACACAATGGGCATTTGTGTTGGGAGGAAATACTTAAAGGTTCTCTCATCATGTGATCTCTGTAATCCATCCTCCCAAGAATTGAGAGAACATTCCTCTGGGGACGCATTTGAGGGTTCTGCCAGTTAAAAACAAAGATTACAGACTTCTTGTATTTACTGCAAGTAAAATGTTTTTTGGCTGTCATCTGCTTTACTGCTCTGACCCCCAAGGTAGGAGAACAGAAAACAGAGAACAGAGAAAAGTAAAATAAGAAGAGGTGGGGTTCCTTTCTAACTATTGGGTGGCAAAACCTCTGAGAATGATTTTGTATGGTTAATATAGAGTTTTTTCCACCTCAACCCTGTTAGCATTTGGGGAAAAGTCATTCTTTGTAGGAAGGAGGGGGCTATCGAATGGATTGTAGGGTAGTTAGCAGCATATCTGGCTGGTTGCAGCAACCCAATATGCTTCTAGACCTTGTCACTCATACCCATCCTTTAGCGGGTTAAATCACCCTCAGTGGAAAACCCTGGGATTAAAAAATATGTATTACTATGTAAATACACTGTTCAAACCACAAACTGGTCACCTGACTTCTTAAATGTTAACATTTTCATAATCACATGCCCATTCTCACTTCTTCCTTTCCATAGTCGCTCAGTCTCAGTGTCACATTTCTAGGCTTGTTCTATCGCACAATCATAGAGATGCAAATTAAACCTAGACCTGCATATATGCCTGACACACATTTGAACTGTAATGCGATTTTCATCAATCTCTTTGCTAAGATTGTACAACATGAAATTTGTTAATCTTGAAAAAAAAGAAACCCTCAAGTACTATGGGAAAGGTACTTTACCTCCCGCATTGTCCCGTTCAGAAAAGTTCTTTGCAGAAGTTGACTTTTCAAATCCACCCAGTAGATTCTTTGCTGGTTATAATGAAAATCGAAGAACACAGACTCTCCAGCATCTGTCACCAATCGCTCATGGTTAGTTCCTTCTGGGTCCATCCTAAAGATACTGTTTCCACAGGAGAAAATTAAGAAGGGTGCAGGACCTGAGTAGAAAGAAATCATACTGAATATTTTCCATTGTATTTGGTCTGAGTTTTTAAAAATATATTTCTGTGTGATAATGAACAGAAGATGAATTTACTTTGCTTTCTGGTGTATATTCTAAGTGGATTTTTTTTTAATTGGGGACTCCTACGCTCGTATAGCAATCCATATATCAATTGTATCAAGTATATTTGTACATATGTTGCCAGCATCATTTTCTTTTTTTTAATCTTTAAATCATTTTATTGGGGGCTCGTGCAACTCTTATTATGATCAATACATACATCAATTATATGTAACCCACATTTGCACATTTGTTGTAGTCATCTTTCTTGAAACATCTGCCTTCCACTTAGGCCTCTGGTATCAGATTCCCATATTCCCTCCCCCTCCCCACTGCCTCTCCCTGATGAACCCTTAATAATTTACAAATTATCATTACTTTGTCATATTGTACAGTGTGTCCCTTCACCCACTTCCCTGTTGTCTGTACCCCAGGGAGGAGGTTATATGTAGATTTCTGCAATGGTTCCCCCTTTCTACTCTACCTTCCCTCCACCCTCCTGGTACCACCACTCTCCCCACCAGTCCTGAGGGGATCATCTGTCCTGAATGCCCCATATTTCTGGCTCCTATCTGTACCAGTGTACATCCCCTGGTCTAGCTGGATTTGTAAGGTAGAATTGGGATTATGATAGTGGATGTGAGGAAGCATCTAAGAACTAAAGCAAGTTGCATATTTCATTGCTGCTACACTGTACTTTGATTGGCTTGTTTCTTCCCTGCCACCCCCCTCTGTAAGGGGCCATCATCATTTTCAAAACATTTTCTTTCTACTTGAGCCTTTGGTATAATGTCCTCTTTTTTTCCCTCCCTGCTCCCATTCCCACGAACCTTTGATAAATTAAAAATTATTGTTTTCATATCTTCCACTGTCCACTGTCTCCCTTCACCCACATTTCTGTTGTTCATCCACCTCATTAGGGGGACAGTTATACATCAATCATTGTGATCAATTCCCCCTCTCTCCCTTTTCTCCCTCCACCTTCCCACTACCTCATCGCATCACTATTCCCATCATTGTTCCCGAGGGTTTTATCTACCCTGGATTCTGTATGTTGAGAACTCTTATAGGTACCAGTGTACATGCTCCGGTCTAGTTGCGTTTGTAAAGTAGAACTGGGGTCATGATAGTGGCGTGGGGTAAGAAACATTAAAGAACTTGAGGAAAAGTGTATGTTTTATAGGTGCTATGCTGCACCCTGGCTGGCCCATCCCTTCCTTGCCATCCTTGTGTGAGGAAAGAGATTTTATGGAGAATAAGCAGCTCCGAAAGATGGGACCTGGAGTCCCCGGAAGTGCTGCTAGCAAAAATGTTGCAAAGTGTAGTTGAGATGTATTCCATGAATATAGTCCTTCTAGCCATAATTCCCTATGCGATGGAGGATCATTCTGGACTCTAAACCTGTGGCCATCATCCCTTTGTGGAGGGCGTTCTCAGCTACACTGACGGATAGGATTAAGGTTCTAAAAGCTCTGGTGGCAGAGTGGTTATGGACTGGGCTGCTCGCACAAGGTCAGCAGTTTGAAAGCACCGGCAGCTCCTCAGGGGGAAGACAGGGTGGCTAAGCGGTCTAGTCTCAGGAGGAGTTACTGTTGTCTCAGATGTGAAATAACAATAACAGTACATAACTCATCAAGGATTCATGAGGGTGGGGGAGGGAAGGGAAAAAGAGGAGATGCTATCAAGGGCTCAAGTAGAAAGAAAATGGTTTGGAAATAGTGATGGCAGCATATGTACACGTGTGCTTAATACAATGGATGCATGGATCTATAACACCCCCCACCCCCCAAATTCCTTAAAGACAGAGAAAGAGAACTACCATTTGGGAAACTCACAGGGGCAGCCTACCCTGTTCCATGGGCTCACTATGAGCTGGCCTTGACTCTGGAGCTGTGAGTTTGGTTCTGGGTTTGGTAAATCAAGTCACGCCCTTTGTTTCCTTGGGGGTTTCCTTATGCTAAAAGACAAAAGTCACACCTCAAAGTATACACATTCCTCTGTGTCTACGAGCCATTCCAGAAGCAGAGACACATCCCAGGACCATTGACCGAGGAGTACTTTCAAGGTCTTCTGCCTCACGTGGCAGAGGCCAAGACCTTAGGCATCCAAGACCTTTGCATGGAGACCAGGGGGCAGCAGACCAAAGGGGCCAGGCCAATATCAGAGGGCAAGGCAAGAAGAACCTCAGATACCACGAGACGGCACAGCATCCGCGGGCTTCCTGGCCACAGAGGCAGAAGTCAGAGAGCCATGTGGTTGACACGCGGCCTGGCTCCTGGCTGAGGAGAGGGCTTGCTGTGGACCAATGACTGTACCCAATCCTAGTTTGTGGTGGCCCATTCTCTCCCCTCACAAGCCCCTGTGATTTGGAGTATTGTCTGTGAGCTCTGTGTGATTATTGCTACAAATTCATTTCAGGACTCAGATAGAAGGAAGGGCCTGAGGCAGGAAGAGATAAAGACGGATGAAAGGCAGAGCTATGTCTGACACCTGTCTGGTGGCAATAGGGAAGGCAAATACAGGTCCTCCATGCTGATTTTACACACCAGCCAATCCAGATAGACTTCGGAGGAAGCTCTTGGTGACCCCTTCCAAAAAGTAGTCCTTAAAGAAAAAAACAAAAAACAGAGAGTGCCACTAAACCAAAGTCACTGCCATCGCCTCAGTGCTGACTCAGAAAGACCCTGTAAGACAGGGCGGAACCAGCTCCAGGATTTTCTGACACTGAAGGGCTTTCCAGGAGCAGAAAGCCCCAGCTGAAGCCTGATCTTACAGGAGAGCTTAAACTCTGCACCGCCACCCAGTTTACAGAAGGCTGTGGGAACTCAAAATCCGTTTGCAGGATCGCCACAGGGATGAAGCTGGGCTGAGTTCTGTCTGGTCACAGTCCAGGTAAGTGACTGGCCTTCCAGTCAGATAGAGAGTATTATAAGGTCAACGTGGCAGCTGTGGTTAGGTTAAAAGGTAACACCTTATCATTTGATCTCCCTTGTAACACATTGTAAAGTCTCTTCCATTTTTAATACTTTCTGCTTTCTTTTCCAAGAGGTTTTTCTCTGCTTCCTTTTTTTTTTTTCAGTGATTCTTTTGGTTATTTCTTCTCTTTGTTTCCTATGATTTTCTAGATATGAAATCAAGGATAGGTAAATCCATAGAGAGAATTAGTAGATTAAGAATTCCCTGGGGGCATGGCAAAGACAGTCAGAGGGAAATGAGGAACTAACGACACGTGCTATAAAGAAGAAAATGTTCTGTAATCAGAGGGAGGGATGGAGTGTACAGCTCTTCTTAATACGCTTGAAAGATCAAATTGTATGATGGCTGCATTATATGTCAATAAAAATATTTTTTTTTAAAAAAGGAAAGAAGAATGACAGAATCGGTCAGCACGGCGTCAGTGGGGAGCATGCTGCTACATTGCAGGAATGGCAAACAATGCGACAAAACAAAATGCTGTGCATTGTTGAACATACAAGGGGCAACCAATTTCTTCACCAACTTTTACCCAAGTCATCATTTAAAAGGTGTCACTTCAGAGAGAGAGAAAATCTGCAAGGACACCTGAAGCGCTCCAGCTGTAAGCCCCTGCAGCTGTAAGCCAAATCCTGCCTGGGTCAACCAGAAGCAGAGAGTCCGCAGAGGGAAGACCTGATTCCAAATGCTTGCCTCGGGACCATAAGCTCCTGTTCCTGTCAGCCACATGTATTGCCATTTGCTATGGCAACCCAAGAAAAGAAGACACCGGCACAGCTTACCGTCTGAGTCCAAACTGGCTTTTTGATGCCTCAGGATGAAGACAGGGGGTGGTTTTACTGCCCACAGATGAGTTGTTTCCTTGTTGTTGTTGTTGTTGTTTTTTCCTGACCAAAGGTGAGGAAACACTTACCAGAGGGATCATCAGAATGAGTCTGAGATCAGAGCAGAATGCTAACATTCTTGCTTTCCAAGTAGGCTTCCTCCATCTTGTATTAACAATAAACCCCAGCATCCCAATATGACTTGAACACTAAATTGCATTTTTTTTTGGTGTAAGGATTAAACAAGATGAGAGATTCACATCCTCTTACTCAGGGATTATTAGATTCAGGAAGCATGACAACACCTCAGAGGTACCCACGGGCAGAGGGCAAGGGGACCTGAGCACAAGTGGTATCAGTAGCGCAGTGACTGTATGCATTGGTTCAAATGCCTCCTACTATAACTTTATGGTAACATAATGCTCCCTGGAGAGGTATGTACAGGAACCCAAGACCCATCACCACACTCAGCTCAGCTGTGGAATCGCAGAAGGATTATAAGGGGAGTCGGAGGTATTGGGTGGAGAGCCGGGAGGCCTGGTTTCTACCCCTGGTTTCTCTGAGCAACTCACAAGTCCTCTCGGACACATCAGAGGCTTGCTGGGAAGAGCAAATGAAAGCATAGATGTGCTATGTTTCACCTCAGTCATACTGCTAGACCTACATGTGTTCACGTGTATAATTAAAATTGTTTGGTGCAGGGATGCCAGGATGGATGACCCTTCAGAAACAACAATGGGAGTCGTGATTCCCTCCAGGTATGGGAAGAGAGGAGAGAGAGAGCAGAGAAGCAGGGGGAAGGGGAAGCTGATAACAATGATGTAACCCAGCCATTCTTAATCTGTGGTCCATGACCCCTTTGGGGGTCAAACGACCCTTTCACCCAATTCATAACAGTAGCATAATTATAGCTATGAAGTAGTAATGAAAATAATTTTATGGTTGGGGTGGGGGGTCACGACAACACGAGGAATGTATTAAAGGGTTGAGAACCACTGGTATAACCCCACTGAAGAGGAGTGAATTACAGAATTGTAGGGGAATTTATTAATTAAATGGGAAAGATACAGCTGTGTGTGTGTGTATGTGTGTGTGTGTGCATATGAAATAAC
Organism: Nesogale talazaci; assembly: GCA_004026705.1. Taxonomy (NCBI): domain Eukaryota; kingdom Metazoa; phylum Chordata; class Mammalia; order Afrosoricida; family Tenrecidae; genus Nesogale; species Nesogale talazaci. The sequence continues at coordinate 27,202 of PVJH01018635.1, read as the reverse complement.
AAGGATTCATGGGGAGAAGAGAAGGGGAGGGAGGGGATAAAGGAAAGCTGATCAAAGAGTCCAAAAAGAAAGAAAATGGAGATGGCGACTTCGTGACACTCACCAGGGGGAACAAGCGGGGGATCAGCCTGGGGAAAGTCTCTGAAGGAGAGGTTTGGTGCTGCTAGATTAACAGAGGATCATCGTAAGATAAGTGGGAACAGATTCTCAGGTTTCTGGGGGCTGGGGGCTTTCGGCTTGCCACAGTGAGGCCCAGCCGGGGATTGACCCACCATTGTCTGTCACTGTCTCTGGCGGGGCTGCTGCCAGGAGGGTTTGGAGCACGTACAGGGTGCTGTCTCGTCAGAACTGCGGCTCGGTCAGATCCATGCTTAATCGGGAACCGCGGCTTGGTTGGGTCCGCGGCTTGGATGGAACCGTGTCTTAGTTGGATCTGCGACTTGGTCAGATCCGCGGCCTGATCCGACCAGTGGCCTGGTAGGAGCCGCAGCCAGGTCAGAACCATGGCTTGGTTGGAACCGTGGCTCTGGCGGAACTGCGGCTTGCCTCCAGTGCTGGGCAGATATTGAGCCCTTGAAGCCTGAGTTCATTTGCTGTTCTCTATCCCCCATTATTTCTGCAATCGGGTCTCTTAAAGTTAACTCCAGGTCTTTTCCAGTTTGGCTTACAAACCACACCCCCTCCCCTTAGCCTAGGGCAACTACTCCTGCTACACCCAGCTGGGAGAGCCTCACCCTGTGCAGAGTAGCCCAAGGGAGGAGAAGCTCATTCCACCCAATTCCCTATAGGAGAATTCCAACTGGTGTGTTTGGGAGAGCTCTTACATGTCCTCAGGGGGTCCATCTGAGGTGTCCTCCTGCTGCCAGCCTTGTGCTTCACACAGCCCAGGGCAGTTCCAACACAGCTGGCCTTAATTCCAAGCTGCTGCAGAAACCACAGCCCAGCTTCTGGCGTGATCTGCCTGATCCTGTGGTGCTTCCCAATACTCACCGTGGTCTACACAGGAGTGGGTAGCCCACCAGCATTCTGTGACACCCCCCTTGCAGTGGGCACCTCCTGCAGTGCCTCAGGCTGCTGTGGGCTGCACCATCCCAGCGGCTGGTGAGATTGTGGAGTGCAGCACCCTCCTTGTGGGTCCAGGGTCCTTGTGTGACTCTGGGAAACAACCCAACTTGGCCTCCAGATAACAGGACACCAGTTCACTAGGGAAAGAGTGAATTCACAAGAGGATAAAGAGTTGGATAATTTCATAGCAAAATTAGTCACAGGAAGTTCGAAGACACATTCCTTTAAGTCTCCCAGAGGGAGCCAGTGCTCTTCGAGACCCTAGAAAATGGCACCTGGTACTTCCAAAACAACGCAACACAAAGAGCAATCAGCACCAACAACCTCACCGAAAAAACAGGAAAAACAAAAGGCAATGGCGGAAGATGCCCTAAGCGTGATGGCATGCATAGAAGAAGCAGACATTGACATGCCGCAGAAGGAAATTTTCAGAATGATGCTTGGAGTCATACATGACATGAGGGAAACAATACAGAAAAAGGATGAATTGATAGATGAGATAAAGTCCAAACACCAAAGGGAAATACAAGGTCTTAGGGACGAGATAACAGAAAACAACAACAGCTTCATGGACTTTGTGAATCGACTGGAGGAAACTGAAAATCACATCAGTGACCTAGGGGATGGCCAAGTGAAATTTAACATAAGCAAACAAAAATCAAATAAGATTATGAGAGAAACTTAAGAAAATGTAAAATCTATGTCTGATGCTATAAGAAGAAATAACATCAGAATTATTGGCCTACCGGAAGAAGAAACAACAAAGAAGTCATCTACAGCAAGTGTCAGAGAATTCTTGGAGGAAAACTTCCCTAGCTTACTGAATGATAGCCAGGCAACCATTCAAGAGGCTGAAAGAACACCAGCTACACTGAATCCCAGGAATAAGTCACCAAAACACATAATAGCTAAACTATCCTGCTTTGAGGAAAAGAAGAAAATCATGAGAGCAGCTAGGGGGGGAAATGCCATCACATATAAAAGTTCCCAAATAAGAATATGCTCAGACCTATCAGCGGACACTATGAAGAAGAGGAGAGAGTGGAGTAATATATTCCAAAAATTGAAGGACATTAACGCAAACCCAAGAATACGCTATCCAGCCAAATTATCTATCAAGCTAAATGGAGAAGTTTTTCCTTGTATGGAAAAACTCAAAGAATACATTAGAAGAAACCCAGCCCTACAAAATATTCTTGCTGACGCAGTATGGGCAGAAGAACAGAACGCATCAAGCACAAATAGGAGAACATCAGATAGAACCACCTCACCCAGAGGGCAGCAAAGAGAAAACAGACCTGAAAATAGGAGTGGCATAACAATGGAAAGAAATCAAGAATGATCAACCCTCACACACACATCCACAACACACTGAAATGAAAGGGAGGTAGGGAAACGCTCAACAAAAGCTAAAAGATGACATAATACATTCCACAGTTGGAGATAATAACCCTAAATATCAATGGACTGAATTCGGGAATCAAAAGACTGCGACTAGCAGACTGGCTTAAAAAAACACAACCCATCAATCTGCTGCCTACAGGAGACACATCTCAAGACTACAGACAAAAGTAGACTGAGAATCAAAGGCTGGAGAAAGGCAAACAACAATTCAAGAAAAGCAGGGGTAGCAATTCTAATCTCGAATAAAATTGACTTCAAAGTGCAAACCATAAAAAGAGATAAGGAGGGATACTATATAATGTCCAAGGGAAAGGTAGACAATGAATCAATAAGCATTGTAAACACATATTCCCCTAATGAGAGGCCTGCTGAATATGTAAACCAAACACTCCAAACGATGAAAAAAGAAATCACAGCTTCAACAATCATAGTGGGTGACTTCATTACACCACTCTCTGAGGACAGATCACAGGGGAAGAAACTCAACAAGGATACCAGAAATCTAAACTATAATTAGACAACTTGATTTGGTAGATATCTACAGAATTTTTCACCCAAATAAAAAAAAAAAACAGTTCACATTCTTTTCATCCCCACATGGAACATATTCGAAGACAGACCACATACTGGGACATAAGGCAAATCTACATAAATATAAGCACATTGATATCATACAGAACTCTCTCAGATACTGCGCCATGAGGTTGGAAATCAACAAAAGGAAGATGAAGAGAACTAGAGAAAATAAATGGAGAATGAATAATTCTCTACTGCAAAAGGAGAGAGTACTGGCCCAGATCAGAGATGAAATTAAAAATTTTCTAGAAACCAATGAGAATGAAAGCACGACATACCAAAACTTATGGGACACAGCAAAGGCAGTCTTAAAAGGAAGTTTCATAGCAATAGAGGCACATCTGAAAAAGGAAGAACATCTCATAACTGATATGTTGGCACAGAACTTACAATGACTAGAGCAGAGTCAGCAGGACAATCCCACTAATAGCAAAAGAAAAGAAATAATAAAACTCAAGGCTGAGATTCAGGAGAGGGAAAATAAGAAAACAATGGAAAAAATTAATGCTGCTGAAAGTTGGTTCTTTGAAAGGATTAACAAAATTGACAAACCGCTGGCAGACTTAACCAAAGAAAGGAGGGGGAAAAATTCAATCGCAAGAATGAGGGATGAAAGAGGGGACATCACAACTGACCCTAACGAAATTAAAAGGATAATTACACAGTACTACAAAGAACTGTACTCCAGTGAATTCAAGAACTTGGAAGACATGGACAAATTCTTGGAAAAACAGTCTCTTCCTAGACTATCCTCATTGGACGTCAAGAATCTCAACAGACCCATAACAAGAGAAGAAATAGACAAGGTTAACCAGGGATTACCAACAAAAAAGTCACCTGGACGAGATGGTTTTACAGGAGAATTTTACCAACCATTCAGAGAAGAACTGACACCAATCCTACACAAACTTTTTCAAAACATAGAAAAAGATGGCAAACTCTCGAACTCCTTTCATGAAGTATAACACTCATACTGAAACCAGGCAAAGATTCCACAAGAATTGAGAACTACCGACCAATATCTCTAATGAACGTTGATGAAAAAATTCTTAATAAAATACTGGCCAATAGAATACAAAAGTATATAAAACAAATAATTCACCATGACCAAGTGGGGTTCATACCAGGGATGCAAGGATGGTTCAACATACAAAAGACCATTAGCAGCATTTGCCATACTGACATGAAAAATATAAGAATTATGTCCATAGATGCTGAAAAAGCATCATATAGATCTTTTGTTCTTTTTGTCAGGTATATCCCGAGATATTTCAATTTGAGTATGGCTATTGTGAAGGGTACCTCTTTTTTTTTAATCTCCTCTTCTGTGGTCTTATCTGATGTGTACAGCAGACCAATCGACTTCTGATTGTTGATCTTGTATCCTGCCACTCTGCCATACTCCTCTATTGTTTCCAGTCCATAGATGCTGAAAAAGCATTCGACAATATCCAACACCAATTCCTGTTTAAGACACTCAAGAAGATAGGAATAGAAGGAAAATTCCTCAAGTCAATATAAGCTATATGTGAAAAACCAACAGCCTATGTGATAGCCAATGGAGAAAAGACAAACACAGTCCCACTGAAAAAGGGGACCAGACAAGGATGTCTCTTTTCCCCACTTTTATTCAATATCATACTGGAGGTTTTAGCTAACAGCATAAGGCAAAGAAAAGAAATAGAAGGTATACACCTGGGGAAGGAAGAGGTGAAATTACCATTATTTGCAGATGATATGATTTATATATATGGAAAACCCCAAAAGCTCCACAAAGAGATTACTGGAAACAATAGAGGAGTATGGCAGAGTGGCAGGATACAAGATCAACAATCAGAAGTCGATTGGTCTGCTGTACACATTAGATAAGACCACAGAAGAGGAGATTAAAAAAAAAGAGGTACCCTGTAAAATAGCCATGCTCAAATTGAAATATCTTGGGATATACCTGACTAAAAGAACAAAAGATCTATATGATGAAAACTACAAAACACTATTACAAGAAACCAAGAGGGACTTCAACAAATGGAAGAATATTCAATGCTCGTGTATCAGAAGATTCAATATAGTAAAGATATCAGTTCTACCCAAAGCTCTCTATAAATTTAATGCAATTCCAATACAATTACCCTCATCTTTCTTCAAAGAAATGGAAAAAATTATTACCAATTTCATATGGAGGGTAAGAAGCCCAGAATTAGCCGAGATCTCCTTAAGAAGAAAGACACCATGGGAGGGCTTGTTTTACCTGACTTAGCACTATGCAGCCATGGTGGTTAAAACAGCCTGGTATTGGCATAATGATAGATACTCAGACCAATGGAAAAGAATCGAAAACCCAGAAATAAAAACACCAGCATACAGACAACTGATCTTTGATAAGGGTCTAAAATATATCAAATGGGAAGCAGATGCCCTTTTCAACAAGTGGTGCAAGAAAAAATGAATACTTACTTGTAGAAAAATGAAACAAGACCCTCACCTCACTCCATGCACTAGACTAAACTCAAGGTGGATCACAGACCTTGAAGTAAAACCCCAAACTATTAGGACCATCAATGAGAGAATTGAGACCAACCTGCGAACATTGGCACAGGGGTTACATAGACTATCAGAAATAGGGAAGGACACAAACACAGAGGAGACACAAATAGGTGGGATATACAGAAGATTAAACACTTATGTGCATCCAAAGAATTTGTCAAAAGAGTAATAAGAGAACCCACGGACTGGGAAAACATCTTTAGCAATGAAAAATCAGATAAAGGCCTTATTACTAAAATCTACAATACCCTGATAGCTTCCAAAAAGAGCAAAACTAACTGCCCACTGAGAAGGTGGGCAAAGGACATGAACAGAAGTTTCACTGAGGCAGAAGTCAGAATGGCCAATAAACATATGAGAAAATGTTCCCGATCATTGGCCATAAGAGAAATGCAAATCAAAACAACAATGAGATACCACCTAACATATTCAAGGATAGCCCAATTCAAAAAATCAGAAAGCAACAAGTGTTGGAGAGGCTGTGGGGAGATAGGAACACTTATCCACTGCCGGTGGACCTGTAGGTATGTGCAGCCACTATGGCAATCAATCTGGCGATATCTAAAATGGAAATCGAGCTACCATGTGGCCCAGCAATCCCCCTACTGGGCATATACCCAGAAGAGGCAAGCAACGAACCACGACCAGACATCTGTGCTCCAGTGTTCATCGCAGCACAGTTCACAATTGCAAGGAGTTGGAAACAGCCCAAATTTCCATCAACTGACAAATGGATTAAAAAGCTGATGTACACACACACAATGGAGTACTATGCATCGCTGAAAAGCAGTGATGAATGCATGAAGCACATCACCGCATGGGAAGAACTGGAGGAAATTATGCTAAGTGAAGTTAGCCAAGCACAAAAGGACAGGTACAACATGAATCCACTGAGGTAATTATAATTTAAAATAATGCAAAAGGGTACTTTGGGTTGCTACTGTATTCAGAAATGCCTGTGGAGAGGCCCAAGTTGTATGGCAGGGGCCAGACCAAATTCTGAGCTACATATAGTAGACAGCTGGGATAGAGGGGTGGGGGTGGGCCAAATGGTGATGTGTAGAGAGGGAATGTAGTACTAACCCTCCCAAGGGGAGTGTATTGTTTATATCTTTACAGCGAAAGAGGGACCAAACTTAAATCCGGTGATCCAGGATGTGAACGCAGTGTGGCAGTATGAAGTGGAGAACCAACGAAGGAGTCTGAGCACACAACCCCAATCCCAACTACAGGGGCAGCCACCTCTCCCACCAGGGGAGTTTGCCTTGGAGGTCGGCACTTGAAGCTGCAGCTTGGGGAATGAGAGATGCCTGACCAGAACACATGAGAACAATGAAGAGGGAAGAAGAGAGAATGGAGTGCATCCTCGTCCACTGATCCTTCAGGACGATACTCCCACTCAGAACAGCCGATGCACAAAGAGGATCATATGTGGCCAACCCTACTAAGATCCAAGGCCTTACCAGCACTGACCCAAGGCCTTTCAGGGTCAACAGTGGAGAACCAGGGTCAGGATTATACCCTGTCTGACACAACCATACCAGGGAAAAACACTAAGGGTGTGCAACAGAGTGTGGAGATCCAGATGGAATGACCACAATAAACATTGGGACCAGGAGTGGCACCCCATCTGACTCAACCAGGGGACACTCCTGGAGGTCAATGAACAGACCTTGAATTACTTACATGTTTTTATATATTTTTACACACACATATATATACATATATACATATATATATATATATATATAACATTGGGGGTTTTGTTGTTCTTGTTATCACTGCTTTATTTCTTTGGTTGCTTTATTTTAGGAAGCCTTTTTTTGGTACATTGTTACCTTTGCAGGTCTATCTAGATAAGATAGGCTGGATGAACAGTCTGGAGGTGAAAACAATGGGACTGAGGGTTCTGGGGTGTGGGCCATGTGAGAAGGGGAGGAGGGGGAAAGGAGGTCGTGTTGACCAGCCCAGGGATAAGGGTATACCAATTGATCCAAAATTAGAGACAAAGTGGTTGAAAGAAGTCCAATAGAGATTGACCAAGGGTAATTTAACAGAGAGAAAATACTAAAACCCAATGGAGGAAAGTAAAAGGAAATAGAAGAAAGAACTGGGGGTAAAGGGCATTTATAGAGGTTTTAATACAGGTAGGTTCATAGGTGCATATATCTATATGTGACAATGGGGGAAATAGATCAATGAACTTATACATATAGGCTTAGTAGTAGAACAGCAGATGGGCATTGGACCTCCACTCAAGTACTTCCTAAATGCAAGAACACTTTGTTCTATTAAATTGGCATTCCATGATGCTCACCTTCCCTATCCGGTCACTGAAGACAGATGTGTGCATAAGCAATGGTGGTGAAGAAAGCTAATGGTGCCTGGCTATCAAAAGATGTAGCATCTGGGGTCTTAAAGGCTTGAGTAAACAAGTAGTCATCCAGCTCAGAAGCAACAAAGCCCACATGGATGAAGCACACCAGCGTGTGGACCATGAGTTGTCAAAGGGAACAATTATCAGGGTTTAAGAACTAAAAACCATAACATTGAGTGCTCGCTTTCCTGATATGATCACTGATGACAAATGTATGCATAAGCAAATGTGGTGAAGAAAGCTGATGGTGCCCGGCTACCAAAAGATATAGCATCTGGGGTCTTAAAGGCTTGAGTAAACAAGCAGCCATCCAGCTGAGAAGCAGCAAAGCCCACATGGAAGAAGCACACCAGTCTGTGTGACCACAAGGTGTTGAAGGGATCTGGTGTTATGCATCAAAGAACTAAAATTATATCATTATAAATAAGGGGGAGTACAGATTGGTGACCCAAAGCCCATCAATAGGTGAAGCGGCATCCTCTTACAGAGGGGTTCAGGGAGGAAATGAGCCAATTAAAGTACAGTGTAGTAACAACGAAATATGCATCTTTCCTCTAGCTCTCAAATGCTTCCTCACACCCACTATCATGCTTTCAGTTCTACCAGACAAGCCTGACTAGAACAGGGGATGTACACTGGAGGCAGAAACATGGGGAACTTAGGGTAGACATTCCCTCAGGATGAGTGATGGGAGTAGTGAGACTGGGAGGGTGGAGGGATGGTGGAGTAGAAAGGGGGAACTAATTTCAGGGATCTACATATAACCTTCTCTCTGGGGCATGGCCAACAGAGAAGTGAGTGAAGAGACACATTGGACAGTATATGATATGAAATAGCAATTTGTAAATTATTAAAGGTTCATGGGGGGTAGGAAGGAAGGGAAATACAGGGAGCTGAAACTGGGGGTCTAAGTGGAGGGAGGATATTTTGAGAGTGATGATGGCAACAAGTGTGCAAATGAGATCTGCATACACTTGATGTATGTATGGATTGTGAGGGGAGGTGTGTGAGTACCCAATAAAATGATTCATTAAAAACGGGGGGGGGGAATAGTTTTTTTTAAAAAAGGAGCTTATACCAAGGGCTCAAGTGGAAAATGTTTGGAAATGTATGTGGCAACATGTGTGCAAATGTGCTTCACACAGATGATGTACTGAATGTTGTAATAGCTGTAAGAGCCCCCAATAGAATTATTAAAAAAAAAGGAAAGAAAATGTTTTGAAATTTATTGTAGTCGCAATTTTATAATTATACTTGATCTCTTTGAATTAAGGAATGTTATGACACCTGTAGAAGTTCCCAATAAAATAATAAATTTTTAAAAAAAGAAAGTATAGATGTGAAAGAATTTTGTTAGCTGCAATGTACTGTACATACATAACTGATCACTAATTTTTCTGTAACCAAGGGTTTGCTTCCCAGGCTTGTGCCACGGTCCAGCTCTGAACCACTGGACTGGAATGTGTGTGACTCATCTTCTGTACAATCGTGGACCAGGAAGAAAAGAAAACATTAGGAAAAGAAGCCCTGAGCTTAAAGTCAAAGGATTCTCTAGAGAGAAACAACCAATAGCTTCTAATGCATGGGTCACACATGACTGTGACCTGCTGGCTTATTGCCAAGTTCCTCTATCTGATATGTTTATTTAGTCAATAAAAAATGAAAAATGTACATATCTCCCAGATATGTTTGAAGAGTCCTGGTGGCACTGTCCTTCATGAAAGAAAGATAGGGTTTTTTGCTCCTGTTAATAGTTACATTTTAGAAACCCACAAGGCGGTTCTACCCTGTCCTGTAGAGTGGGTCGTGAGTCAGAACTGACTCAATCTCAGGGAGTTGCATTTTACATGTGTTGTTAATTTTAAAAATATATTGGCACATCCATGAGATTACTAAGACGTACTATCCATTTACAAGTATTCCTAAGTGAGGAGTTCCCAAAAGTGGGAAAAGGAAAGCAATTCCAAATACTTTAATATTCTCTACCCCAGAAGAGTCTTTTGTACATTATAACCAAACCAAACCCATGACCATTCTGCATTGATTCCTACTCAGAATGACCCTGAAGGAGAAAGGAATTGTTCTTTTTTTTTGGGGGGGGGGGGCATCACTGCTCTCCGGTGGTGGGATTAGGAGGCCCAGCCCCACTGCTGGAATTGAACCTCCGTCCCAGTGGGCCACAGTCCCGCGCACAACCACTACGCCACCGGGACTCAGCCCGAAAGGAACTGTTCTTTATTGATTTTGTAACTGAGAATCTTTACAGAAGCTTACTGCTGGGTATATACTTCTCCCACTGAGCTGCTGGTGGGTTTAGTTAGCAGCTTAGTGCATCACCAGGGTCGATCTTTCAAAGTTCTAACAGTGAAGTACATTCAGTAGTGTTATTGTCCTAATAGCAGTGGTAATAAAAATAAGTGTTACCTCTTGATCTTATCTATCCTCACTATCACACTTATCTCAAGAGCAAGGTAGGTCTGATATTAAAATCCATGAGTCAGAGAGAAAAGAGAAATCTGAAGAGTGCTTAACATGTTAAAGCTTACATCATAACATCAACTTTTGTAAGTACTTAGATTGTTAAAACATACCTCGTAACATCAACTTTTGTAACTTAAAAAAAAATACAGACTGTTCATAAAATTACTGAGCCTAAATAGGAAGCGTACATTTTATCTCCTGATATTGTACATCCAAAGGCCATGAGTGGCAACCAGAGTTTATGGTAATCACCAAGACGGTTGAGATTTCCCTGTGGAGTATTCCAAAGAATTAAAAAATAGCACAGGATGCATGCAAGCATTCCCTTGAAATTCCAATTTGGTAAACCTGAAGTCCCTGGTGTGTGTGTGTGTGTGTGTGTGTGTGTGTGTCGGGGTGGGGGGGGGCGGTAATAAGCAGTTAACATGCTCACTGATAACCCAAAAGTTGGAGGATGGAGCACCCTCCCGCCCCCGCCCCCCCAGGTACCTAGTGACCCCCTTACAGCAATCAGCTACAGGGAACTCTATGAAGCACAAGTGCATGTCCACACATATGATGTTGGCATCAACTCATAGCCGCTGATGTTTGGTTTGAGTTTTTTAAAAAATAATTTTATTAGGGGCTCTTATAATATTCAGTACATCATCTCTATCTATCACATTTGCACACATGTTGCCACATACATTTCCAAACATTTTCCACTTGAGCCCTTGGTATAAGCTCCTCTTAAAAAAAAGAAAAAGCTCCTCTTTCCCCTCCCCCTCCTTTTCTTAAATGAATCAGTTTATTGGGTACTGACACACCTCCCCTCACGATCCATACATACATCAATTGTATGCGGGCCTCATTTGTACACTTGTTGCCATCATCACTCTCAAAACATCCTCCCTCCACTCAGGCCCCGGTTCGGGTTTGGACTGAGGGTTAGACATTTTGTTTTGTGTTGTTTTGTTTTGGGACACATGCCTCGGATGAACGTAAGGGGGCTCTAGAGCACCTCTTTCAATTCAGTAATTCCTCCCCCCCTCACAGATCCACCACTGGTTGGCAGTAGAGCCCCAAGACTGCCCTCGCAACCCAGTCCACTTCCTCTTCACCAGTCTGCCTTGGCCTGGGTCATCATCTGTCAAGACAGTCTAACCACAGTGGTTCGAGAGAAGCATTATTCGTTTCCATTGTATGAGTAAAGCTATCAGGTGCTGGGCTGAGTATTGGTAGAAATGAAAGAAAGAAAACAAAAGATCTGGAGGATTTGCCTTGGTTAAATACTCCCTATTCTGTAAAACCACTTCAGGTGATCAATAGGGTCATGTTTTCCAGGACTTGTCAAGGACACTGCAACATGGTTTGTGGTACAATTTGTGGATTTGGACGTCAGCAATGTGTGCATGTTTGAACAGCTAGAGCTTTCCCATGTCAAAATGTAAGGCGCTTATTTGGGGGACAGGTCTGGTGAGAGGAAACATGCATAGGAAATCAAGCAGCATTTCTAAGGAATATAAACCCAAAGGCAACATACAGGTCACAGCATGTCGATTGGGATGTCTGACTTCTCAACCTGGGGCTTCCCAGGGGACCTTCAGGAATCACAGCCAAGGCCAGAATGTTTGGAACATATTGAAGATTTTTACCCAGATCTGAGATCTGCATGACAACCTAGGAGGTCAATGGGAAGAAGCGGGGTTTGTTTGGAATGGGTAGCAAAAGCAGAACTTCCCATAGCATACCACTCTTCATCTGCCGTGTAGATGAAGTAGATGGGGAGTGGCACCATGTAGGCTTATGAGGGGAGAGATTAACTATCTTCTGCAGACCTTTGGGGGGAGGGGGGTGGCTCATGGACCCCAGTGAATGCACAAGAACAAGAAATTCTGTCCTTCCTGGGGCCACCATTGCCACCTGCTCTATCCACCACAGATTGCTTGCTCTGGAGACAGAAGTGGGGAGCTCACAGGACAAAAAGTGAAAATGAACCTTTGAGTTTTCATGATGCCTTGTGTGTGGGGAGGTTAGCTTTGAATCGATGTATGTATTGTCAGAAAGTCACACATCAGCTCACACAGCTCCCCACCCTCAGTCCTGATAGGACTAACTAATTATCACTCCCAGATGGTACTTTGAATTATAGCACTTAAAAGGACACTGGGTCTATTTTGTTATCGTTGTTTGTCTGCTTTAGCACTCACAATTTTTTCTCGGCTTATTCATGAACATAAAAATCCAGTGCAGATGAGGCAGAGAAAGCAGGTGACTCAGAGAAGCTACATTCAGAAAGGGGAATCGGGAGATATGAGTGTAAACATCAAGTCTGCAAGGGAAGCTCTAGGGCTCAAAGTTGAAACATGTGAGTCAAGGCTGTCACCCTAGACTCTGAGGTGATGGAAATGTGCCAAAGCAGGACATAGATCCGATGTGGTGGAGGGGGTTACCTGTTGGGTTGCTAGCCATAAGGTGAGGGAATCAAACCCACTAGCTGTCCTTAAGAGAAAGATAATATAGAGGTAAAAATATAAGCATGTACATATGCAAACATGTAAGGACAGGGGATTGGTCATTGTAAATATATTTATACGTTATAGTATTAAGGTAGCACACGGACATTGGGCCACCACTTAAATCTTCCCTTATCACAAGAACACTTTGTTCCAATAGCCTGGCACTGTGTGAAACTCACCTTCCTGACAGGATTGCAGAAGACAAAATGGGTGCATAAATTAATGTGGTGAAGAAAGCTGATGGTGTCCAGCTATTAAAAATGTAGCACCTAGGGGGCTGACCCCTGGTGGCATAGTGGTTGTGTGTGGGACTGTGGCCCACAGAGTTGACAGTTCAAATTCAACAGCAGCTCTCCAGGAGCAAGGCTGGGTTTCCTACTCCCACCAGGGCAGTGATGCCACAAAAAAAGAAAAAGAAAGAAAAATATAGCCCTTAGGGAAGAAGGGTGGAAGAGGGAGAGGGGAGAAAAATAGGAGTTGATACCAAGGGCTCAAGTAAAAAGAAAATGTTTTGAAAATGATGATGGCAACATATGTACAAATGTGCTTGATACAGTGGATGGATGTACAGGTTGCAATAAGAGCTGTAAGAGCCCCCCAATAAAATGATTAGTTTTTTGGGGGGTGGGGTTTGGTTTTTTTTTGCATCACTGCCCTCTGGTGGGCAGTAGGAGGCCCAGCCTTTGCTCCTGTGGAGCTGGAATTGAACCTCCATCCCAGTGGGCTGCAGTCCCAAGCACAACTACTACGCCACCAGGGCTCAGCCCCAAAATGATTAGTTATAATGTATACATACTATATGTATAACATATAGTGCCTAGGGCCTAAAAGACTTGGAGTTAAACAGGCTGTCATCTAGCAGGGAAACAACAAAGCCCACGTGCAAGAAGTACACCAGTCTGTGTAAACAAGGTGCCAACAGGATCAAGTATCAGAAGGTCACAAACAATTACATCAATGTGGAGGAAAGGGATCATCGTGGAGACCCAATGCCCATCTGTAGACAACTGGGCATCTCCTCACAGAAGGGTCACACGAAAGGGACGATTCAGCCAGGGTGCAGTTTAGCACTGACAAAAAATACAACAGTCCTCTGGTTCTTTAATGCTTCCTCCCCCTTCATAATCATGACCCCAGTTCTGCGTCAAAAATCCTGCTTGACTGTAATACGTACATCGGTACAGATAAGAACTTTTGACACAAGGAATCCAAGACAGATAAACCCCTCAGAAACAGTAATAGGAATCGTGACACCAAGGTGGGGGTGGGGTGGGGTAATCAATAGCAATGCTGGATGTATAACCCCATCACCCACCCACCACCCACCGACCCCCAACCAGGGGGATAAACAACTGAAACACGAGTGAAAAGGATACAGAGGATGGTGTAAGATGGTCAGGCCAGGGCTGCTTTAGCTGGCAAGGCTCCTTTCTGGGATACATCCCTAAGGAGAAGTCATATGGACTTACACTGAAGGAGCTGCATGGAGACGGCTGCCAGCGCGGAGATGTTTACACCACACTGGACTCAAAGACTTTTTACCTGTTGGTCTATGATTCTCCTGCATTCAATGTCATTGTGTGTGTTTTATGAGTTGGAGGAGGACTTTGTAGATCAGTGTCGGACATAGGCTAAGTTGTAGATCAGTGTCGGACATAGGCTAAGTCGGACTTATGGGCTTGGGCTGCATGGGGGCTGAGCTGCTTTCTGAATATATACTTACCCTTTATATAAAACTCTCTCTTCTACATAAGGTTCTGTGGATTTGTTTCTCTAGTTTACCCAGACTAACACAGGCAACATGCAAGAATCACCAAGACCATTGGCTCTGGAAGCGGTGCATTCATGCTGATTCTTTGCTGACTCCCCAGCACACTGGTTATGTAACCTCCAGCTCTTCACTTCTTCATGGTGACTTTTCCCATCTTTAACATAGGAATAACAATAGCACTTGCCTCACAGCACTATTATGGAGACTAAATAAGTTAATCCATGTAAAGTTCTAGGATTTTGTCCCACTCTCATTGAGGGCTCACACATTTAGTTGATACTTGCTACCAAGTACCATTTGCTAAGACATATTACAAACACCTTAAACTTCACTCAACTGCATTATTTTAATAACACCCATTTCCTTCTAATTTTTAATGACATTTTCTATGTATGTTCTGACAGTACTTGCTGATGACGAAACATGCTTTAATATGCTTTCAAACTGTTTGCTATATATGTTGTTAGTCATATTTTACTGCAGCAGAAAGCAGCAGGAATTAAGTGTTTCACCATTATGTTTTTTCTTTTCTGCTATGATGAAAAACAATTCCCAGAGAAACTTCTAAAGGTTTACTACTGGCGGAAAGTGACCAACATGCCACACCCACATGGAGACAGACAGCGACAAAAGACATCCTGGGAGACACACAGCAGGGAAGCAAGGCAGTCTGAGTCCCCAAAATGGACCAAATCAAGAAGGGAGCGCTCCTGGCTGGACATGGGGGAAGAGGGGCATGGACAGACTCAGGAATTGGGGGGAACAACCAGTGGTCTGCAAACGGTGAGGAGGTGAGGGAGTGAGGCTTAATAGGGCCAAAGTAAATGTAATGTAAGAGAGGAAGTTGTGAAACTCAAATGAAGACTGACCACAAAATAGGGATGGGAGGAAGGCAGAAGGAAATAGAGAAAGAAATGAGAAGGCAAAGAGCACAAGAAGGCAAAGAAGTCTAAACACAAGCATCTATGGATGTAATGATAATTATCTATGAAAAGGTGGGAATAAATTCAGGAACATATAGTTATAAGCTTAGTACTAAGGCAGCAGCTGGACCTTGGTCCCCCTCCCAGTCACTCCCTCAGTGCAAGAACATTTTGTTCTATGAATCTGGCCACGATGCTCACCAGCCCAATGTGATCACTGAAGTCAAATAGGTGCATAAGTGAATGTGGTGAAGAAAACGGATGGCACCCAGATATCAAAAGATAGACAGTCTGGGGGCTCAAAGCCTGAAGATAAACAGCCAATTAGCTGAGAAGTACCCAACTCCACACGGAAGAAGCACACCAGCCAGTGTGGCCGAGAGGAGTCAAAAGGATCAGACCTCAGGCATCAAACAGGGAAAAAAAATCAATATTACTGTCTATGTACTTTCCTGAGATGATCAACGAGGACAAGTGGGGACAGGAGAAAGAGTGGTGAAGATGACTAATGGTACCCGGCTATCAAGGCATAATATCTGAGGCCTCAAAGGCCTGAGGATGAGGAAACAGTGCAACAAGGCCTACCATAGAAGAAGCATACTAGCCTGTGCGACCATGAGGAATGTAAAGAACCAGGCTATCAGGCATCAAAGAACAAAAAACATATTAAGTGCCCACCATCCTGTCATGATGGCTGATGTCAAAAGGGTGCAGAGGCAGACAGAGCTGAGGAAACTGATGGCGCCCAGTCACCAAACGGTAAAGTAGCTTGGATCTTAAAGACTAGAAGGTGAACAAGTGGCCATCCAGCACAGAAACAGCAAAGCCCACATAGAAGAAGCACACCAAACTGTGTGATCACAAGGGGTCGAAGGGAGCAGACATCAAACATCAAAAAACAAGGATTAAATCAGTAAGAATGAGGGGGAGAGAAGGGTGGGGACCCAAAGTCCACTTGTGGGGAGTCACAGAGGAGAGATGAGCCAGTGAGGTAGCAATGAAGCATAAAACTTTCCTCTATTTCCTGAAGGTTTCCTTCCCCCAACCATCATAGCCTCAAATCTTCCCTGCAGTCCCAGCTGGACTGGAGGAAGTGCACTGGTAGAGGTGGGAACTGGAAATGAGGGAACTTGGGTGGATGGACCCCTCGGGGTCAGTGGTGGGAGTGAAGTTGCTGGATGGGTGGAGGGAGGGTGGAGTGAAGAGAGGAAGCCAGCTGTGGGGAGCTGCAGACTGTCTCCTATCTGGAGGGCAGACGTAAGGAGGAGTGGGCAGGGGGAGATGTCGGGCAGTGTAAGATATGACAGTGTTGTTTTACTAAGTTTAGTAAAAATAGTAAGTGTAATAGTCTTTAACATTGTCATTTAAAAGGAAAGAAAGAGACATGGGAAGGGGAGGGGTAAGGGAGGGGAAATATGTGGAGCTGATACTGGGTCTCTAAGCGGAAGGAGGATGTTTTGAGAATGATGATGGCAACAAATGTGCAAATGGGAACTACATACAATTGATTTATGTATTGACCATAAGAATTGGATGAGCCCCCAATAAAATGATTTACGAGAGAGAGAGAGAAAGACCAGAGCAAAGTGGATGTCAGAAAAAGACTATGAAACTCGCTCTTAATCATAGAGTAGCTAAAGCTTATGGAAGATATATCAAGTCATTGTACTGCATAAAAATTTTCAAAGGGCAGGTTAAGACAAAGTCAACAATTATGAGATGTACAAAAACATAGTTAGAAACAAAAAAGTAAAAACATACACAACAGATCTTAAACTGAAAGAACTCAAGTAAAAAGTCAAACTTTGAGTTTCAGTATTTGAAAGATTCAGTGGACAAATTATTGAATAATGCAGGAAACAAGAGAAGATGGAAAGAATACATAGAGACACCGTACCAAAAAGAACTAGTCAATAGCCCATCATTTTCAGAGGGAGCATATAAACAAGAACCAGTGGTGCTGAAGGAAGAAATTCAAACTGTACTGAATACATTAGCCAAAAACAAGACTCAAAGAATTGATGGCACACCCATTGAAACATTTCAGCACGCTGAAAAATCACTGAAAAAGTACTCACTCGTCTATACCAGGAAATTTGAAAGACAGCTATTTGGCCAACTGACTGGAAGAGACTCTATCTATGCCCATTCCAAAGAAATGTGGCCCAACATCATGCTCAAACTGTAGAACAATATCATTGATATCACATGCAAGTGAAATTATGCTGAAGACCATCTAACAAGATTGCAGCAGTACATGGTAAAGGTGTTTGCAATGTGTTTCAGATTAAGGTATTCCATAGAGAAAAATACAAAAAATTACTGAGAATTCACTCTGTCAAACAAAAATTTAAGCTCTTTAGCTGAATTAATTTATTCAGTCTCCATAACAGTCCATTGAGTTAGCCAAAACTATAAATTCATAGCAACTATGTAATCGGACCATATCCGTTCAAAAGTAGGGACCTAACAGAACATGCTAGACAAAGTGCATTGATTACGGAACTCCATGCTAAGTAAGAAAGCAAGTTATTGTGACACCGAATCAAGTCTCATTTTCACCTGTGACAAGATGAATCCACTTGGCATCTTACGTAACAAACAAAGCAAACCAGATGCCATGGAACTGATTCTGAATGATGGCCACCCCATGCATATCAGAAGCAAACCGTGCTAAGTAGTGTTCCAATGGTTGAATTTTTGAAGGTGATAACCATATCTCTCTTCAGAATCATCTCTAGGTGGACCCAAGCCTGCTACCTTTTGGGCAGCAGCTGAACTGGTTAGCTGTTTGCACTACTCAGGGACCCGGTTTGAAGTAATCCAGCTTGGTCATTTCCTATGCGTACATGCAGGAGACCAAGTTATTTACTGTGGCTCTTCTAGTCACAGTCTCTGTAACTCCCATCAAAGAACTTTTTCCTGATGAGACTGGTCAGGGAAAGTGGAGGGAGATACCATAGGATTCCGTTGTGAGTGCTTGTTTACAGAACTCATTGTTATTGCCATCCTGCTTGGTTGAGTGAGCCATCTCAGGAGTGGGGAATTTCACTAGCAGGAAGAGCCAGGAGTGGAGCTTATCCTCTGGACTCTGAGAAGGCTGTGTAGTGAACCTCTTTGATTCAGAAAAATAGCTCTGACATCAGGTGAGGGAAGGACAGGAGCAGCAGAAACAGCAGGACCAGGAGTCAGAGCCTGACACAGAGTGGGGGGACTCCCAGCCCACAGATCAAGTAAAGCTGAAGGCTTTAGGGCAAGAGGCTGGCTTGTGGAGTGCAATGTCTCTGGGCATTTACCATATATACTGAAGTAGAAGCTGACCCAAATATCAGCTGAGGCACCTACCGTATTTTTCAGATCATAAGATGCACTCTTGGCTCCCCCTCCCCCCCAAAAAAAGTGAAGGAAAAATGAGGGTGCATCTTCTGGTCCGAAGGTGTGTACCCCAGAACATTTTAGTATACTGGTACTATTTGATTCAGAATATTTTGTTTTGCTTTCCTGCTCGAAAAACTGGGTGTGTCTTAGGGTCAGGTGCATCTTACGGTCTGAAAAATGTGGTAATTTTACAAGTGGGGCTTGCTGGCCAATGGAGCTGGAGCTGAGAGCTGAGTGTCTTCAGGTTGAGGCTTTCAGTGGGGTGGCATGATCTTTGGACATTTATTAATAGCCTAACATGAGCTTTGTGACCATCCTCACTAAACAACTGCATCCTGAGCATTTCTTACCTGAATTGTGTTACTGTTAACGTCCCTAATAAACACCATGATCATGAACCTTGTCTGTTGTGTTCTGAATGGCCAATGTAGTGAACTCTAGAACCCAGCTCTGTTAGTCTGAGTAGACTAGAGAAACAAAATTCATGGATACTCGCATGTGTGTAGAGAGTTTTATGTCACAAAGTGAGTATACAGTAAGAAAACATCCAAGCCCAATTCAGATCAAGTCCATAAGACTGATATTAACCCATATGTCTGACATGAGTCTGTAAATTCCTCTTCAGACTCACACAATACATGCAATGACCCTGAATGCAAGAAGGTCACAGGCCACTGGGTGGAAAGTCTTGTGGATCCAGTGGCAGTGGAAGTGTCTTAGAGCTGTCGTGGATCTCCACATGGCTTCTCCAGCTCCAAGGCTCTGGCTGCCATCAGCATAACTCGAGGTGTCCTGTCAACAGGAATATCTTGCAGGGAGGGTCTATGTCCTGCCTCCAATGAGTTATTTATCTTCTTAGCACCGCCAACTAAGGCCCTCAAGCTGAGACCTGTTTGACAAACTAAACTCCACCCCTTCCCTCTTAAAAAGTCTCAAATTGACACCAGATTATTTAACTACCATACTAGCTAAAACACAGAGTTCTATAATCCTATAGCAGTGGGAGATGGAGCAGTAAGAATGAGGAGTGTCGTGAGGCAACACAATCAACACAGCTTATGCTAAAAAGAGGTGAGGACCCAGTGTGCTTCTGAAAGACACTCCACACTGAAAAACCAGGCTGATCATCTCTCAATGCCTCCCATGGGAAATGTTGGTATTTTCCAACTTCACTGAGATCCTACATAGAAATTTCTCTTCATATTTTCATCTTACATGAAATTCTTGCCACAATTCCATAACAAAATCAGGAGAAATAACAGTTCAATAGTCATCAAATATATTCTCCAAAAGATAGTGCTTTGATCCATTTGTTGTTGTTGTGTGTCATGGAGTCAACTCCGACTTACAGTGGCCCCATGTGGCAAAAAAGACCTGCTTCATCATTGTCATCTTATGGGGGGCAGATAATTAGGCCTTTCTTCTGTGGATGCTCTGGGTGGGTTTGCACGGTCAACTTTCTGACTGGAAGCTAAGTTCTTAACCATTGTGCCAGGTTTCTGTAAACTCTGAAAGTTCCAAACAATACGTTGAATCTGAAAATATGCATTTCTTCATAATGGGTAAATTAATATTAATGATAGTAACCTTTCCAATTTGCTGCATGCTAAGGAAAATTTGCATTGAAAATCCAATAGTAAACAGAATTACATGTACTTGAGAGGGAGGAAGAGAAACACTACCAAGTCTCTCATACCTACTACCTCCGGGCATGTTTTCAAACCTATTATGGCCAGAACTTAAAATATACAGTATTGATGGCAGCAGGTATACACTGTGACTTGATGAGTTTGACTGATTCTTCTGTCCTTTATATCTTATATATCTTAGCATAGAGTCTATGGAAGAAGAAAGATCCTTCTTCAGGCTTTTGAAGTTTTGACCAAGAAAGTGGAGGGGGAATTAAATAACACGTTTGTTCATCCACTGGCACACCATGTGATCAAGGACCAGCAGCTACCATGATGCCATGTGATTATGTATCCTAGCAACATCCCACCCATGAAAAAGAGCCACCTCATGAATGAAATCCCCTTAACTCCACCTAGAGCTGACCTGCAGCACCCTGATAGGCCGCCCTGAATGAAAGAGGTAGTTCTTTTCTCTGAAAGGTGTTTTCTCTCCTCTCACTAGAAGAGAACTTGACCAAAAAAAATGAGCATATACCGCGAATAACTATCAGAGGGTTCTGCTAGATCTCAAAGGCCTTCACATTTGCAGAAATTCCAGAATGCTAAGTATCCTGGGAAATACTTGGGAACACTAAGTATCCTGGGAAATACACAGACACCGAGAGATATTAGCATATTTGACTGAGCTTGGGAGAATCAGAGAGTTAAGGTCGTAAATGAACATACACATCCATTCAAACTCCCAGCTTAGGAAGGTCAAGGGATGATGAGTGTAGAAGTTCACACCTTGTATGTGTACATAAAAAATGAGGGTTCTGGACATCACTATCCTTGGCATTAGGAGAAAATCTCTGAGTAACACTGTTAAGGAAAATAAACATATCACCAGGCATTATTGCAAATAATGAATTCCAGGCAAAAGAAAAGTATTGCCAGGCATTATCCACAAGAGATTATTGGACCCTACAAAGAAGTAGAGTGCCGTGGGAGGAATGGCTGGTGTGGGAATCGGAAGAAGAACATTGGAGGGTGGAGGCATGTCTAATCTTTGCCTCACCAGAACCACTCTCGGGCAGAAGCAGAGTTGATGTCCCCTCCTTCCTGCTGTCAATGGAGCAACTCAAATACAGCTCCTACGCCCTCTCCTTGTCACCTCTAAGAATGTCTCAGTCCGTCTGCCATCTTAAAGTGCTGGCTTTTACTCTCTGAAATGTTCTTTTACTTTATGCATCTCTAATTTTAACACACACACATATAGTGTTATTACTCTACAATGTAAGATATCCTTGTTATTGTTGTTGTTAGATGCCACAGAGTCTGTCCTGACTCACAGCAATCATGTTGCAACAGGGAGAAAACAATATTAGAGATGACACAGGACCAGAGCTCATTAAGATTCATCAGAACAATTGTGAGGCTCCTCTTAGCCTCCTCGTTCTGTGTAAGATTCAGTGAGGTTGCCAGAGTCCACTGCTTTCCTCTTCTCACCAAAGCAGACTCATCTGAGTGCTGCTCATTATCTGCTACCTCCTACAACATCAAGATCACCTAGAAATCCTTTGTGAGTTCCTAGTACTCTCACAAAAAGACACATGTCACCGGGATCATTTTCTCTACCTACTGACACAGAAGATAGTGTATACCCCACATTTGGAATGCAAACAAATTTGAACGAACAATTTGGAACTCTAGCTATGGTTGCCTCCATGATTCGTGCACAATTTCCTAGAAAATTACCTTGGAATTCTAATACTATTTAGAATAAACTAAATGATCACTTGGTATTTCCTATGGAATGACCTTAAGGGTGAAAACTTCTATATTTCATAAACCTTCTTACTATGACTACACTACACAATTATGTAAAAGTTCAAGAATGCAGTAAATGGCCCAAATGGATAGTTTTCCATCCTCTCACTATTGGTACGATTCAGTAAAATTTTACTAAATCATAATTAATTTATAAAACAAACAGACAGGGCTGAGCCCCGGTGGCGTAGTGGTTGTGCGCAGGACTGCGGCCCACTGGGATGGAGGTTCAATTCCAGCAGTGGGGCTGGGCCTCCTACTCTCACCACCGGAGAGCAGTGATGCCCCCCCCCCAAAAAAAAAAACCAGACAGCAGAGCCGAAGGAGAATTTTGAGTTTGCAATTACTCTTAAACCCCAATCTAAGAACAATTAATTCTTATGACCTGATCTGACCCAATATTTTCCCACATGAAGAAGAGCTCACTGATAATCTGAGGGCTATGACAAAGTTTAGTGAAGAAATCAGATGGCTCCTAGCTATCAGAAAGAGTAGTATTTTCAGTATTAAAGGCGTGTTTCAAAAATAACTAACAGTCTAAGTTAGGTGTCAATTAAGTCCACACAGAAGCACACCAGCCTGTGTGATCCCAAGACTGTAAATAATAAAATCTAAGACCAGAGGAGGGAACTGTATAAGAGTTTAAATTCTGAACACCCAGTTTGCAGAAGGCCATGGATGCCAGTAATTGCTGAACATCCAATTGCAGAGTCCCACATAGATGAAGCCTTTGTTGAGTCTTCTCTGACCATGGACTAGGGATGTGAATAGCTTTGCTATCAGAGTATATTGGAGAATGGATTAATGCAGATACGCTTAGGTTAAAATTTAACATCTTATAATTTATACTCTCTCTGACCCATTTTGAATTTGTTCTAGTTTTAATTATTTTTTATTTCTTTTGGATTGAGTTTTTTCTGTTTTATTTTGTTATTGTTGGATTATTTGTTGTTTGGGGTTTTTGGCATATTTTCTTTATATGAAACCCAGAATAATTTGGAACTCTAGCTATAGTCTCTATTTCTAGAAAATATAATTGGGTTAATGGTTTATTAGCATAAGAGCAGGGAAGGTTGGAAGAGATGGGGAGTTAATGAAAATGAGTACAAGACAGAAGAAAATGTTTTAAAGATAATTGTGGTGATGAATGCACACCGTCTTTAATAATGTTTAAATCACATAATTGTATGGTATGTGATATATATATACATATATAGGCATCATTGCCCTCTGGTGGGAGTAGATCATCCAGCCTTGCTCCGGGAGAGCTGCTGCTGGATTAGAACTAACAGCCCAGTGGGCTGCAGTCCTACGCACAACCACTACGCCACCAGGGCTCAGTCAAGTTATATATATTTTTAAAAACCTTAAATTAATAAAATAAAAAGAAAATTAAAACAAAAATAATATATTATTGAAAAATTTAAAAGGAAGGTCAACATAAAGAGATTACCGAGGTGTTTTTTCATCATAAGACTAACTAAAAAGGACAGGTAGACCCCTACAGGACCAGTATTGGGAGTAGTGATACCATGAGAGTAAGGAGGACCTGAGAGGAGAAAGGGAAAACCAGTGACAATGATTGATGCATAATGAACAACAGAAGCGAGAATGAAGGGAGACTGTGGTCGGTCTAAGATAGGGAAATAATAATGTATAAATTATCAAGGGTTCATAAGGACGGGAGGGTTGAGGAGAGAGAAAAATGAGGAACTCAAAGGGCTTGAGTAGAAAGAAAATATCTTGAAAAGAATTGCAACATATGTACAAATGTGCTAGACACAATCGATATATGGATTGTTATGAGCTGTAAGAGCCCCCGAAATATTTTTAAAAGGAGTATTAAACCATAACCAAACCACTAACAATATGAGCCTTTACCTACATCATCATTATTATGCATATATAAGTACAACCATAGTTAACACATAATACAGGATGTTCAGTTTTATTCACATATAAGTTAGCTGTTTGAAAAATATTTTAGCATAAGTATGCCCTATATGATATTTGAGACATACTTCATTCTCATCAAGGGAATAATGACTGAACAAACTTTAGGATACACACATACTGGAGTACTAGGCAACATTAAAGAATAATGATGGCTTGTTAAACACCTAAAATGGATGGTCTGGGTGGACATTGTGCTGAATGAAATTAGTCAATCATGACAGAACAAATATTGTATGAAATCAGCATTGAGTGCTTGTCTCATACAATATTTGTATGCACAATGAAAAAGATCTCATCATAGTAGAAATATTCCTTAATGAATAGTAAGTGGTGGAGGGGGAAGAGAAGGTAAATTACTGATTAAACATGTGATAATGTGGGTGAGGGAAGAGATAATGGACAGCAAATGGTCAGTCAAAGATTATGGTGTCAAGGGAGGGCACTGGGAAGAGGGCTAGCGTTCAAAGCAACAAGGATCAATGTTATGTACGCAATCCTACAACAGCAATGCTCTTGAAATATATGGATAGATATGTAGACATTTTGCCTGGACAACTGGGAGAGGAAGAATGGGGGCATATCCATGAACACACACAGGATATTTATACATGTATATTACCTTAGCTGTAAATATATTCATATACAAAGTAGAGGATATAGGAGAAAAATCTATGATAACTTCTTAGACATTACCAAACACCTTGAGAGATTGAATAGTGGAGTCTGCAGTTCAGGAATACAGTCTCAGGGGAGACCAAAGTCAATTGGCATAACACTGTGCACAATGTTCTGCATTCCATTTGGTGAAGCGAAACATTTGGTATTTCTCTGGAGGAAAGAAGAGTTATAGAAATCATGACTGTCTGGAAACAATTAGTCTAATGGACAATGTGAACACCATCCTCTATGACTTTAAGATCAGAGAACTAGATGTGTCTAGCTACCTCTACCAACTGCTCTGATAGGGATCCCATTAGAAAATCCTCCATAGAATGAAGAAAGAATGTGGAACAAAACTCAAAATCATAATTTGTTAAGACCAGACTTAATGATCAGAAAGAGACTGTGGAATCTGTCTTCAAGTCTGGAAATGAACTCAATGCCATGGTTCAATTTTCCGCCAAACAAGAGAGAGATGTGTACGGGGAACATTACCACTAGAGAAGTCCATCTTTAGAATAAGCATCTATCTGAGATCTAAAGGGCAGCATTTCCCCAAGGGCAAAATTTAGAAGGGTTAGGAGAGGTATAGAAATGAAAAGAGGAAACAAGAAGTAGGATAAGCAAGGCTACATTGTGGAGATTGTGATCAGCAACATGAAACATAATGGGTAGGAACTGTCTGAAAGGAAAGTGAGCTGCTTTGTAAATCTCCACTCAAGGCACAATACCAAAAAAAAAAAAAGGTAAGCATGTGATCGTTTAATCTGGCAATCCTACATTTTTATTTCAAATATGGCACGCTTAGAAAAATTTCTTACTACACACGCACACACACACACACACACACACACACACAGGTAAGGCACTTCTTTTTTGCTATTTCCTTACAATAAAAGGGCAGCAGTTAAGCTTTTAGTGAAGAAAGGTAAAGTATTTCTGACCTATCATTGTCCTATTTCTTTAAAACATGATATTCCCAGTAAAATGTGTACCATTAGGAATTAAATACAGTGAGTCACTGCTATGCAGAAATATTATATAGTACTCACAATATAAGGGCAATTTAACTGGTTCTCATTGGATTTATCCTGACTCATGGTGACCACAAGGTCTATGAGAGTAAAACTATGCTCTCCAGGCTTTTCTTTTATTTTTTTTCCAGTGGTTTTATTTTTTTCATTTTTTGACTTTGTTTTAAGACAATTTTATTGGCATATAATTTACAACTAATATAATCCAATATTTCAATTATATCTAGAAGAGTTGTGCAACTGTACCACAATTAAATTATTGAACATTTTCTTTGCCCTTGCGCTCATCACTATTAGCTAGGATCATCTTTAGAATTGGAGAGGTATTTTTATTTTGGGGGGTGGTCATCACTGTCCTCTGGTGGTCGTGGGAGCTACCCAGCACTGCTCTTGAGAGCCGCCTCTGGATTTGAACCGCCAAGCCCGCGGGCCACAGTCCTGCACTTAACCACTTATGCCGCCAGGGCTCAGCCCAAGAAGTGGAGAGTTTTTTAGGGCTTTTTTGTTTCTTTTTTTTATTGGGGGTGTGTAAACTCATCACAATCCATCCATCCATCCATCCATCCATCCATCCATCCATCCATCCATCCATCATGTCAAGCACATTAGTTGTCCTCATCATTCTCAAAACATTTGCTTTCTGCTTCAGCCCTTGGTATCAGCTCCTCATTTTCCCCTCCCTTCCCACTGCCCCCTCCCTCATGAACCCTTGATAAATTATAAATTATTATTATATTGTCATATTTTATACTGTTTGATGTCTCCCTTCACCCACTTTTCTGTTCTCATACCCCAGGAAGAAGGGTATATGTAGATCCTTGTAATCGGTTCCCCCTTTCTACCCCACCCTCCTGGCATCGTCACTCTCAGCACTAGTTCTGCAGGGATCATCTGTCCTGCATTCTGTTTGTTTCCAGGTTCTATCTGTACCAGTGTAAATCCTCTGGTCTAGCCGGATTTGTAAGGTAGAATTGGTATCATGATAGTGGGGGTGGGGTCAGGGGTGGAAGGATTTAGGAACTAGAGGAAAGTTGTATGTTTCATCATAGCTACACTACACCCTGACTGACAAGTCTCCTCCCTCACCACCCTTCT
>PVJH01018634.1:26413-44813 GCA_004026705.1 Nesogale talazaci | reverse complement strand
CAGAGGCCACAGCCAAGGTAAGCCACCCTGCCCCTGCGTCCCTTCCACCCCCACGCCCGCAGGACCCTGCTCCTCTGGTGGCACAGCGATCCGCCATTCCATTGTATCGAGCACACTTGTACCTATGTTGCCATCAACATTCCCCAAACATTTTCTTTCTACTGGAGGCCCTGGTATCGGCTCCTGTTTTTCCCTCTCTCCCCGCCCCCCACCCCACCGTCCCACCCTCATGAATCCTCAATTATTAAATATTATTCCTATTATTTCGTGTCTTGCCCTGTTCGTTGTCCCCCTTCACCCACATGCCGTCCCCCTAGGCGGGGTGGGTGGGGCCATATCCAACTTGTGATGGGTTCCCCCTTCCCCACCCCATCCCACCCTCGCCATCCTGCTGCCCCCACTCCTGTTCCTGAGGGTTTTATCCGTCCTGGATTCCACGTGTCCAGAGCTCTTCTCTGTACCAAACCCATCTAGCTGGATTTGTAAGGTTGAACTGGGGCTTGGTCGTGGGATGGGGATGGGGGCAGGGGAAACGTTAGGGAATTAGGGAATGATGCGTGTTTCCTTGGGGCTACACTGCACCCGGGTTGAATTGTCCCTACCTTATAACCCTTTTGTGCAGGGAGGTCCAATTGTCTGCAGATGGGTTTTAGGTCTCCACTCTGACCCCCACTTCTTTCTCATCGATATAATTGTTTGCTTTGGATTTTTGGATCCCTGATCCCTGATCCCTGATCCCGTTGACACCTCAGGATCACACAGGCTGGTGTGCTTCTTCCATGTGGGCGTATTTGCTTCCCTGCTGGATGGCTGCTTGTTTCCCTTCAAGCCTTTAAGACCCCAGGCACTCTATCTTTTGATAGCCGGGCACCATCCACTTTCTTCATCACATTTGCTTATGAACCCATTTTGTGTCAGTGATCATGTCGGGAAGGTGAGTATCAGAGAGTGTCAGGTTTTTAGAACAGAGTGTTCTGGTGTTGAGGGAGGCCTTGAGTGGAGGCCCAAAGTTCATCTGCTATCTTAATACGTAAATGAATATATGTACATTGACCTCTATCCCTTTCATTATAAATTAATATAGTAACATATACACATGCCTATAGCTTTACCTCTATGAATAGCATTTGCCACCTACTTCTTTCCTCTATTTCCTTTCACCTTGCTCCTGTCCCACTATCATGCTCACCTTCCATTTGGCTCAGAGTGACTCCTCTTGAATACATGGCACTTGATCAAACCCTACCAGACATTATATGACCTCCTCACCATCAATTTTAGATCTCTTGTTCCCTTATCCCTGTGTCTGTTGGCTCCCACTCCCCATCCCTGGATCCTCTCTTCCCTGCCCTCCCCCACACTGGACCAGTGGGTCCTCTTGTTTTCTCCTCAGGATTGTTTGCCCTGCCTATCAGTGTTATGATGTTATCATATCAGACATCAGGCGAAAGAGGAAGAAAACAAAAACCAATAGATATTTCCAGGTCTGTCTGCTGACCTTTTTGAATATTTTCCAGTCGGGTCTGATGAGGCGCCTGCCCCTGTCCTGTGCTCAGAAGTCTATTTGCAGGATTCCTCGGGGACTTGGTTACTTTGCTCCCCTGACAGCCCTGTGACACTCCCTTTGAATGTCACCCCGCTGTGTGTGTGGCAGACTGAGCACACTTTCCACACAATGTCTCCAGTGCTGTCCCCTGCAGCACTCATGAGTCAGTGAGGGAACGTTGTGTCTACAGTCAGTCCTCTGCGTGCATTGGCTGCTCCAAGCAGGAATGTCGTCCTTGGGGCTGGGTGGGGCATGATGAGGTGTCCTCTCTCTTTCTCTTAGTTCACACCATGTGCTCTGGACAGAGCCACCGCTCTCCCCGGATATTCCTTCATGGCTGTCCTCTGCAGTGTATTCTCCCAGGGAGGGGGTTCAGCAGAGCTCCTCTTGCTCTCGGTCCCATCATGCCAGTATGTCGCCCTCAAGGCTTGGCGCTCTGAGATGGGGTCGGGTTCCTCTCCCCCTTTCCTCATACGGGGGCTCCTGAGGAGCTCTGTGGATGTGGGGGGTCACATGTTGCTCCACTAACTTCCAGGTCAGCAGTTCAAAACCGCCAGCTTCTGCATGGGGCACAGTTGAGGTTTCCTACTCTCGTTGAAATGTACAGCCTTGGTGGGCTGAGCCCCGGTGGTAAGTGTTTGAGTGCAGGACTGCAGCCCGCGGGTTTGGCGGTTCAAATCCAGTGGCACCTCTCAGGAGCAGTGCTGGGTAGCTCCCAAGACCACCAGAGGGCAGTGATGCCCCCCACCCCCAAAAAAACCTGAAATGTACACAGCCTTGGCAATCCAGAGAGGCCGGTCTCTCCAATCCTACAGGTTTGCTATGAATCAAAATGGACTTGTAGGCAGTGAATTTGGTGTTTGAGCTTCTGAGAGAGCATCACAGACTGCTCAAAGAAGGGAAAAATTCTGTCTTGGATGAAGGACAGCCAGAGGGCTCCTTAGAGGCAAGGATGGTGAGACTGTGTCTCATGCACGTTAGATATGTCGGGAGAGACCAGTCTCTGGAGAAGGACGTCGTGCAGGGTAAAGCGGAGGGGCCGTGAAAAAGAGGAAAGCCTTCAATGAGATGGGAAGACACAGTGGCTGCCACAGGGGGCTTAAGGACTGGGACACTTGTGAAGACGGGGGTGGGGGGGGTAGGATTGGGCAGCGTGTCATCCTGTCGTGCACAGGTTGCTCTGGGTTAAACGGACCCAGCAGTCTCTGACAGCTGCAGAGCCTTCTGTGGAGCTGTGGTGTAGGCCTGGATGCCCAACCTCCCCCTCAGCAGCCGGGGCCACTGCTTCCCTGCTGGTGTCCTCCTTGGATGAGCCTGCTCCTGCCCCGCCCTCATCACACAGGTCAGCTTGCAGGACCAGAGGAGAAAGCTGCAGCGCTGCACCTGCGAAGGGGACAGAAGCAGGCAGAAAACAACAACAGCGATGAGCACAGAGAGGGTGTTTGGCACTGGAGTGCAGGCCCGACCTGGAGGGTGGTCAGGCGGGGTACCCAGCTGCTCCCTGGGCCCCTCTCTCACCCCCTCTACTCCCTCCCAGAGGCTAGCTCACAGGGCCAGTCAGAGAGCTAGGGGGTCTTGAAAGCAAAAGGACTAGTCTCTAGACAGACACAGGGCAGGTAGAGGAGGCTGATGGGAGGGCAGACAAAGACACTCACCACCTTGGGGACCACTGGGGACAGAGCACTGGAGAAGGGTTGGGGGAGGATGCAGTAGGAACGGAGTTTGTGTGCAGCTCCTGTCCACCCCACTGATGTCAGGGTCGATCTGCACTCCACAGGGCCTTCGCAGCAGCAGGTGGCCAGGCCTTTCTTACGCAGACACTCACCTTCAACTTTATTCTGAGTTTCCAGGGCTACCGTTGTGTGGGCCACCCAGGGACTCCTTGGCCCTGGAGTCAACAAACAAATCCAAATCCACTCCCATCATGGTTGTTTGGACTCATCAGCGAACCTGTACAGGGTTTCCAAGGCTGAGTCTTCCGTTTGCTTTCTTTTCTTTTCTCAAAGCCATTATACCAGGAGTTAATATAGCTATATCATTTCATAGTTCAATCACATCAAGCAGTATGGTACAATTGCTACCACAATCAGTTTACTTTCTTCTTCCTCCTCTTTTTTGATCATTTTACTGGGGGCTCTTATAGCTCTTATTACAATCCATACATATATCCATTGTGTCAAGCACATTTGTATATATATTGCCATCATCACTTTCAAAGCATTTTCCTTCTACTTGAGCCCTTGGTATCAGCTCCTCATATCCCCCCTCCCTCCCTCATGAACCCTTGATAACTTATTAATTTCCCCCGTGTCGTACACTGACCTCTATCTCCCTTCACCCACTCTTCTGGTGTCCATTCCCCTAGAAAGAGATTATATGTAGACCATTGTGATCGGTTCCCCCCTTATCTCCCCTCAGCCCCCTTCCCCTCTTGGTATCTCTATTCTCATTATCGGTTCTGAGGAGTTTATCTGTCCTGGGTTCCCTGTATTTCAAGCTCTTTTTTTGGGGGGGGGGCATCACTGCCCTCTGGTGGGAGTAGGAGGCCCAGCCTTGCTCCAGGAGAGCTGCTGCTAGAGTTGAACCGCCAACCCAGTGGGTCGAAGTCCCGCGCACAAACACTACACCACCGGGGTTCAGCCCTTTTAAGCTTCTGTGTACACACGCTGGTCTGGTTGAATTTGTAAGGTAGAATTGAGGTCATGGTAGTGGGGGGGGGGGAGCATCAAAGAACTAGAGGAAAGTTGTATGTTTCATTGATGCTATACTGCATCCTGACTGGCTCGTCTCCACAATCAGTTTTAGAACATTCTTTTCCTTCCTGAATTCCTGGACATCGGTTCCCTTTTGCCTGCACCCCCCCCCCCCCCAACCCTCTTCTACCCTCCAGAAACACTTATTCTACTTACGGCCCCTAGAGGCTCATCAATCCTGAGAACGGCTGCACGGTGAGCCTGTACGGGAGCAGAGAGGGCATCTTTCTCATGTGGAGGAACTGGTGGGTTTGAGTGGCCAACCTTGGGGTAGCAGTCCGCCACTTACCCAGCAGTGCCATCAGAGTTCCTCTGAGTGCTGCAGAGCGGGGCGGAGTTAGCCAGCAGGCGGCAGAGTCCAAAGGAGACCGTCCACGGTCAGGGTAATGCAGGACACGTTTGGGGATAAGGACAGTTCTGCTGGTGACTTGGATGAGAAGGTAGCGGACTGAGCACAACTCTTCTTGATGTAACTGAACTATTGAATGAGATGAGATGTGGATTATATTCCAATAGACTGGTGGGGTGGGGGGGCAGTGTCTAAAGAGACCGACCTCTCAGGGGCAGCCTTGTTGGTGGAGGAGGGCTCTAAAGGACGCTGGGCAGGTTTGGACGTGTGTGTGTGTGTGTGTGTGTGTGTGTGTGGCTGAGAAGGAACCCCAGCACTGGAAGCGTGTTGCCCTCATCAGGCCTGGCCGGGAGGTGTGAAGCCTTCCAGCAGCACCCACTTGCCAGAGTTTTCAAGGTTTGGGGGTTTCAGATGGTGCTGTCTGCAAGCAAGGAGCCCTGGGGACCACTGGGGCTGCAGTTCCCGAGGTCTGCAGTTCAACACCAGCGGCTCCATGGGAGAAAGAAGAAGCTTTCTATGCGCATAAAGCTTTACAATCGCAGAGACTCAACGGGGGCAGTGCCACCCGGACGCACAGGGTCGCAATGCGTCACCGTTCACTCGATGGCAGGGAGAACTGGGTGCTGGCTGAAGTGAGGGATCACAGTGGCCCCCTTAACAGCCCAAGACCAGGCAAAGGGTGCTCGGTAAACGAGGGCAGGCACCATGGGACCTCTTCCGCTTGGTGAGAGGGAGCGACTGTTCCAGAGTGCACACTGGGGCCCAACTCTCTGTCACTACCAGTCTCCGGGGGGATGGGGTGGGGTGGCCAGATTGGTGGGCTAGATTAGAGCAGTGGTTCTCCACCCCTTTGGGGGTCAAACAACCCTTTCCCAGGGGTCGCCTGATTCATCACAGTAGCAAAATGACAGCGATGAAGTAGCAACGGAAATAATTTGATGGTTGGGGCGTCACCACCACATGAGGAACTGTATTAAAGGGTCAAGGCATTAGGAAGGTTGAGAACCACTGGCTTATCGGGTTTTATAGTCTTGGCCCTTTCGACTTTGACATCGAGGGCCTGGATCATTCTGTGGAATGAGGGTGGAATGTGCCTGGCCTCTACCCATTCGATGCCAGCAACCACCTCTCGTTAGGACTATTGAAAACACCTCCGTGCTGGTGCTAGTTGCTGGCAAGTTGTTTCTGACTTCTGTGTCTGCAGAACAGCACGGCCCCAGAGGGTTCTCAAAGCTGTGGCCTTTGGAAACAGGTCACCAGGCCTGCCTTCTGAGGCACTGCTAGGTGGTAGCTTTGCGCCTCAAACCTTTTAGGTCATCATCCTGTACTTAGCCAACTGCACTACCACCAAAAACAGCCCTTGCAAACCAAAATCGTTGACAGCAAGTTAATTCCTCCGCATAAGTGACTGTGGAAGTCACCTGATGTGATGTCAATGTGAGGATTAAGAGTGTAGGGGTGCAGTCAGTCTAGTCTGTCAATCTGGAGATAGCCAATGAGACCTCTGTCTGAACATGGCCTTCTCCTGAGAATGCTGGGAAATCTGGTACTTCTTTTTTGGAGGCAAGAAACACTATCTCTCTCAGCTCATTCCCTTAGAGACAGTCGACTGACAAGGCTGGCTCCCTGGGAGACGTCCCTGAGGAGAAGCCACATGAACCTACCCTGAGGCGGCCAGGAACCTGGACCTAGAGAAGCCACGTGGAGACCCCTGCCAGCCCTGAGATGCTTCCACCACCACTGGATCCAAAGACTTCCTACCCACTGGCTTGCAATCGGCCTGCATTTGGCACCATTGCATGTGTTTCGTGAGTCTGAAGAGGACATTATAGATGGGTATCAGGCATAGGGGCTAATATCGGACTTATGACCTTGGATTGGACTGGGTTGGGATGTTTTGTATTCTTTGGGAGGGGATGTTTTCTTAATGTACAATTATCTTTTGTATAAAAAAAACTCTCTTTTTTGGGGGTGCATCACTGCCCTCTGGTGGTCGTGGAAAACTCTCTCTTTTATACATACGAGTGCCTCCATGAATTTGTTTCTCTAGTCTTCCCAGACTAACAGCGACCGACCCAACAGGACAGAGCAGAACTGCCCCTGTGAGTTTCTGAGACTGTCACTGTTTAGGATAGTCAAAACTCTGACATTGCACATCCCGACCCATAAATCCTTGGGGTGTCGGGTTCCCACAGGGAAGTTTTCCAAAGTTGAAGATGGGCCAGACCAGTCCCCAGCCCCTGGCTCAGCATCTTAGTAGCCCCCTTGAACTTGTGTCGTAGAAGGAAGCACTGCCTGACCCTGGCCCAGCCTCACAAGCATTCCCATGCTTGAGCCTCTGGTTGCAGCACCATGTCAATCCATCTTGCCGAGAGGGGTCTTCTTTCTCACTGCCCCTCCCCTCTATCAACCACGACGCCTTTCTCCCAGGATGGCCTCTCCTGACAGCATGTCCACTGTCATGAGACGAAGTCTCGCCACCTTTGCCCGTAAGGAGCCTTCTGGCTGTGCTTTGTCCTAGACAGATTCGTTTGTTCTTTGGGCAGGCTGTGGGACTTTGAGTATTCTTCACCGGCACCGTCATTCAGACACACCAAGCCTTGGCTTTCTCCTCTCTCATGATGACCGCAGGTCAGCTGGAGAGAATGAGGGCCAGTGTCAGCCATCACGCTTTGCCCGGTGTGGCCCTGTGCTCAGGAGCCCCCAACCTGGGAGGAACTTTAACAACCTGTCACCTTACTCCCCCAGGAGAAATCACCTCCTGCTTTCCGGGTGGTGCGGGGGGTTAAGCACTGTACATCTCACGGGAAGGTGGGTCATTCGAACACACCTTCCGCTCTGGGAGAGGGCAGGGTGAGGCAGTTCACCATCCTAACGGTGTCCAGGCCCGGAAATGCTGCAGGGCGGTTCTGTTCTCTCCTCAGAGTCGCTATGAGTCATGGCCAAGGTCTGGTTTTGAGATTTGCCGCATGTCCTCCAAGCCAGAAAGCATCCCTGTCTCGATGGCTATCTTGAGAAGTTGATAGCATCCCTTCAGCACTGTCATGGGTGTGAAAGCTGGACAATGAAGAAGGAAGGCCAGCGCCCATCATCGGGCAGCTCTCCGGCACGGGACGTCTTGAAAGTGCTGAAGAGCAAGGATGTCGCTTTGAGGACCCCGGGCCCCGGGCCCAAGCCATCGTGTTCCGAGCCACCTCATTGTGACAGTTGGGCAAGGAACAGGGAAGACCGGAGAAGGACCGATGCATTTGAATGATGGTGCTGGCCCAGAACACCGAAAATGCTGGGGCTGCCAGAAGAGCAAGCACAATGGTCTTGGAGGAAGGACAGTAGAATGCCCCTGGAGCAAGGATGGACAGACTGCCTTACCGACTTTGGGCCAGGAAGGACCAATTGCTGGACTAGGACATGATGCTTGAGGAAGGAGAGGGACGTGTAAAGAGAAGCCCTTTCGTGAGAGTGGATGGGCAGTGGCTACCACCATGAGCTCGAATCCAGTTCTGAGGGTGGTGCAGGACAGGTTGGGTTTCTTCCTGTCAGAACAGACTCAACCGTACCTACAACCAATATGGGTTTTGTGTCTCTCCCCCCCAAATACAGGAGCATTTCTGGCTCCCATACCTCTCTGAAAAGGAGCCCTGGTGACCTAGTGTTCATACCTGGGACTGGGAACCCCAAGGTCAGCAGTTTGAAACCACCAGGAGAAAGTTTTCTACTCCTGTGAAGAGTTAGCATCTCTGAAACTCACAGGGGCAGTTCTACTCAGTCTTGTTGGGTCGCTGAGTCAGCCTCGATTGGAGGGCAGTGGACTGTTTTGTGTTTTGGACAGGGGAGGAGGGAACCTCTGTGGGAATGATTCCATTTAGAGATCAGGGTTTTCTTTTTTGTTTGTTTTTTTTTTTTTTGGGGGGGGCGGGCATCACTGCTCTCCAGTGGTGGGAGTAGGAGGCCCAGCCCCACTGCTGGAATTGAACCTCCGTCCCAGTGGGCCGCAGTCCCGCGCACAACCACTACGCCACTGGGGCTCAGCCCCAGGGTTTTTTTTATGATCATGCGGTCTTACTGGTGTGGGGCGAATCCTAAATCTTGTCACTTCAGTGCTTTGAAAAGACCAGACTAGACTCCGAGTCAAACAAGGGGAAGAGAGACTTTTGTGAGGACCTATCTCCAAGCCAAGGAACACTAAAGAACCAGGGAGCCCGGGATCACCCTGGGTGACTGATTGGGGAGGAATCCACAGAGTGGAGCCCGTGATTGAATGGCAAGAAAATAAGTGTTTGACTCTCGATACCACCCACATGTGGTATTTGCATTGGGGCAACACTGGGTGGTGAAGACCAGGTCGGTGTTGACATTCTGGAGTTGGAGAGTTGGGGTTAAAATGACTGCAGTCATGGCGACATCACATTCCCGCTGTCCTCTCCCTGCTCTCCATGCCCCGACATGTTTCCCTGGGAGTAAAGCATGGTCGGCTTCCATCGTCAGAGCCCTGGGGGTGGAGTGTTGGTTGGTTGTCTGAGGTGGCGTTTGCTTTAGGCCCCTTACCGAGTTCTTCAAGGCCTTTGTAAACACTGGGCCTAGATGGACCCAGATTCCGCAAAGCCCTCTTCAGAGAGAGTAGGAGTTACATGTTGGGACAAGTCCAGCCTCAAGTGCCCGTCCCTGGTTGCCATGTCCCATCAGAATGACCTCCAGGAAGTGCAGCTGTCTGAGGTACGTTCCTCCTAACATCTACCCCATGCAAGCCCTGAGTGTCGGTGGGCGAGCCCTAGGCAGAAGACATGCTGGACTCTTTCTATTTACTCTTCCACAGGCCCAGCACAGACCTTGACTATTTCAGACAGCTCCTCTCCGCCGGCCCCTTCCTTCCTTGGGACAAGAGTCCAGAGTTGTCGCCAGACCAGGTCAATTAGCAATCTAGGTGTCCTGCCATCCACGGTCATAGGAGGCAGCACTCCACGAGAAGAGTCTTTCTCCGTTCATGTGTAGCCCTTACCCATAGAGCAGTCTTTGCTGGATCTACCTATGGTCCCTGCTCATGTTCTCTGGTCTGTAGGGTCCCCTCAATTGGGAGGTCATCGGTTGATGGGGGATCTGGATTTCTGCAGAAAACATCTTCCACCTAGAGCAGATAAAGACTTTGCAAAGCTGTCTCATCATACCACGATCACGCCCAACGAAAGGAACAGTCATTCTTGAATTCTATCCAAAGGATGGATAATGAAGGAAGACCACTGTGTGATATTGGACAGATGTGCTGAGCAGGACCTCTTGAGAGTGTTGAAGGATGCCACCCCGACGACTAAGACGCGCCTGCCCCAAGCCATGGTATTTTCAGTCACTTCAGAATGCAGGTGAACGTTGGGCAATGAATAAGGAAGACCAGAGCTGAACTGATGTGTTTGAAGCATGGTGTTGGCCCAGCACATCGGAAGTACCCTGGTTTCCAGAAGAACCAACACATCTGTCTTGCAAAAGTACAGTCGGTTGAAGAGAAACAAGTGGCCACCAGCTCGGAAGCAACAAAGTCCACAGGGAAGAAGCACACCAGCCTGTATGATCATGAGGTGTCCATGGGATCAGGTCTCAGGCATCAAAGACCCAGAACAAAAAAAATCCTATCATTGCAACCATCACCAAACTCTACTTAATCGTGTGTGTTTAAGAAAGAGCTTTATATAAAGTAGTAATTGTATATTAAGAAAACATCCCAGCCCAGTCCAGATTGAGTCCATAAGTCTGATATTACCTCATGTCAATACTAGTCCATAAATTCCTCTTTAGACTCACACAACCAAGACCGGTGGGTAGAAAGCTGTATGGATCCAGTGGTGGTGGAAGCATCTCAGTGCTGGCAGGGCCGACCCACGTGGCTCCTCCAGCTCCAAGACTCTAGCACAGCAATATGTGTCTTGTCAGCAGGAAGAAGCAGCAGAGAGTCTTTGTGTGTCTGGTCCCCAGTGAGCTATTTTATCTCCTTGGTGTCTTCACATGAGGTCATCAAGCTGCGATCTGATTGACAGGCTAGACTCCACCCCTCTGCAAGTTGACAGGCGATTACATAACTGCCAGAGGGCTATATTTAATCACGCTGCTGAACACTGATGTGTAAACTTCTGTACGGACGTATGCTTCCCTTTCACCCTGGTGTGTACCTAGAGGTGGGCTTGCCGGGTACATCTCAATGTGTCAGATTCTGAGGAACTGCCAGGCTGGATTCCAAAGCAGTTGCATTATTTTATGTTCCCACCAGGGATGCATGAGAGTTCTAGTTTCTCCATATTCTCACCAGCACTTCTCGTTTCCGCTTTAAAAAACCATACCGCTCTTATTTCTTATGCCATCAAATTGACTCCAGCTCAGTAGACCTGCCCCTAGGGTTTTGTAGACAGTCATGTTTTCTGGCAACTGATAACTAGGATTTTTGTTTGTGCGTCTGTTTGTTTCCCTTCCGTGGAACAACCAAGTTCTTAATCATTTTGCAACCTGGACTCCTTGTAGTTAACTAACTGAGTGGGTATGAAGTGTATCTCTTTAAGGGTCCCTTCCCAAAGTATTAAGAGTTTTGTGGGGGTTTTTCCCTCTCTTTAGACAGTTTAATGAAGGTTGAAACTTGGAAATAGATGTCAGAAGCTTGCTCACTGTCAACAGGATTCACTTTGAAAATGTCAATCTGAGTGACTCTCAGAGTAGTTTTAGATGTAAAGATCTCTTCTAGTCAGTTGTCCAAGTATCTATCTTACAAGTGTCCGGGCATAAACAAGTGAGTGTTTCCAGTGCTTTCTCAGCCTGTTGAAGGACATTTTTATTGTTATTCCATCAATTCTGAAACCTTGCTTTTGACTAGTGCTTTTCAGTTCAGCTCGGACTTCTTCCCTCAATACCATTGGTTCTTTTTTTTTGGGGGGGGGGGCAATCATCACTGCCCTCTGGTAGTGGGAGTAGGAGGCCCAGCCTTGCTGCTAGAGAGCTGCTGCTGGATTTGAACCTCCAACCCAGTGGGCTGCAGTCCTGCACACAACCACTACACCACCGGGGCTCAGCCGCAAATATATTCTTGAGATAGTATCAAAATACAGGTGGGATATATTCAAGGTGGTATTTTGCCTCTTGTGGATTTGTTTCACTGTTCTTCAGCTTCAGCTTTACTTACATAAGAGTCATTGATGATCTGTTCCACGGTCAGTACCTGATCTAGTTTTAGCTGCTGATATCGCGCTTCTCCATCATCTCTCCCCACAGATGCAGTTGATTTAATTTCTGCATATTCCATCGGGAGTAGTGCATGTGTACAGTCATCTTCCGTGTTGTTGAAAAAAGGTATTTGCTCTGAACATGTTGTTGGTATTGCAAAATTCTATCATTTGATCTCCAGCTTCATTTCTGTCACCAAAGCCGTATTTCCCAACCACTGTTCCTTCTCTTTTCCTTTTTTTTTTTCTTTATTTTTTTAGGCATCACTGCCCTGGTGGTGGGAGTAGGAGGCCCAGCCTTTGCTCCTGTGAGCTGGAATTGAACCTCTGTCCCAGTGGGCTGCAGTCCGCGCACAACCACTACGCCACCGGGGCTCAGCCCCCTTCTCTTTTTTTTTTTTTTTCAATGATTTTGTTGGGGGCTCTTACAGCTCTTATAATATCATACATCATTTGTATCAAGCACATTTGTACACATGTTGCCATATTCGTTTCCAAATATCTTCCACTAGAACCCTTGGTATAAGCTCCTCTTTCCTTTTTTTTTTTTTTTAAATGAATCATTTTATTGGGGGCGTTCCTGCTTTGCTTCAACTTTTGCATTATTGATACATCTTGATCGGATGTTTGATCATTTTCAGACTGAAGACATTGGTAGAATTCTTCCATTTCTTCATCACTAGATTTAGTGGTTGTTGTGTAAATTTTAATCATACTTATATTGACTGACTTTCCTTGTATGCAGATAGATAGTATCCTATCACAGACAGCATGGTGAGGAGTGAGACGTCACTACTCTTGCATTTGTCACTCTGGGATAGTAAACCATAGAACAGACTGATTCGAAATGGCCAGTACCAATCCATATCAGTGCACTAATTCCTAGGACATAATTCTTTCAGTGTTCCATTTCATTTTCGATGACTTACAGTTTTCCTAGATTCATGCCTCTTCGTTCCAAAGGCGTTGCTTGCTGAAGGGGCGTGGCTCACCAGGAGAGCAGTCAGCTGCAAACGTTTGCTAATCGGAACTTGTGTGAGGAGGCAGCTCTTCCTGAGTCATAGTTTGAGGGCCTTCTGGCCCGAGGGGCTCAGCTTCTGGCACTAGCCCTGACAGTGTTCTAATGCCACTCAAGTCGTGGTCCATATCCCACAGTGTCCCCTGTCATCCAGAAGGTTTTTGGTGGCTAATCCCGCAGAGTTTCATGCTGTCGGTGGGACCGCCTCGACAGTTACCATCGCAAGTTCCTCAGACGCTCCCTCCCCAGCCGGGGAGGTTCTTGAGGGCCCTTCAGGCTGTGGCTGCCTCGCTGCACTGACCTTCCCCCTTTTTCAGGTTATGCAGATGTTACAGGAGCTGCTCAGCAAGCTTAACTCCACCCAGGTCACCGTGGAAAAACTCCGAATCGATGTGGACATACTGAAGGACCAGTGTGGGAAGGTAGGCTTCCCTCCCGGTGTTCTGCATGCCAGGCGCACTGCTCAGACCTTTTGCGGGGTGGGGGGTGGGGGGGTGAGGGCGTTGAAGGCGGAAGGTCTGGGGAGCCTATTCTTCTTCATCAAATAGCACCACAGTTGAGGGCAGTGGGAGGAGGCTGACTTGCCCAAGGCCTGTTGGCCGAGCTTTCCTCGCCTTTGGGTTAGTCGGGACACCTGTCTGTATGCGGTAAAAACACCTCATCCTGGCTCAGGCTTGGGAATTTCTTGTCTTAGCTGCCAAAAGAAGTTCAGGGATGGCTTCAGATACAACCGGATTTAGAGACTAACAGCCTCTTTCCCTCTCAGTAATACTTTCCTCTGAGAGGCTTTTCATCAGGCATGTACTTCCCACATCCCCAAGTCTCCAGACTTCCACTGGACTTTCCTCTTCTCGGAAACTGTCCACACTGAGCCTAGTTTTTGATCTTAGAGCAAGGCTATCCATCCAGACAATGTTTTCAGGCCCTATGATGATATGGAAGGACATGGAAGTCCTGAGGAGTGGAGGAGTCACAGTCAGTGCTGCATTCCCAGGCCAGAGTTGTGGCTGGGGTTCTGACCGTTGCCACTTCCAGGTGCACTGTGGTCACCATGGCAACTCTGAGAACTTCATTCCTGGGCTGAGTGATCTCACTGGAAGAGAAAGGTCAAGAAGGTCTCAGTGATCTAGTTGTGGAAAGGGGCAGGCTGGTGGTGCCTGAACCTCCTCGGACTGCACCAGGGGGAGGGAGAATCAAATGCCACATCAGCCCTAGGCTGGTTCCTATGAGGCTGGACTCAGAATTGCATGTCCCTTCCCTTCCACCTTCCTTACCAAATCTACTACTCGCTCTCTCCCACCACACCTTCATGTCTATGGCCACACAGAACTCACAGACCATATGCATGATTTTATCACTGGTTAGAGAAGTTGAAAAATTATAATACAGGATCAGAAATGTTCAGGATACACAGTTTTCCATCAGAATGGCCTCTTCCTAGCTGTGCCCACAGGCAGTCTTTTCTCTGATCCTTGGTCTCTCGGTCACAAGATCCTTTCATTTCTGTCCTGCTAGGCAATGTTACAGAGCCCTTTTAGTGTTGCTAATAAATACCCAAATGGCACACCACTGCACCATAAGCCTCAACTTGAAGGTGCTCATCATTAGTTTCAGGAATCAACAAACTGGCTCCCCAACTAAGTGCCTGGAGGCACCCCACCTCAAAGTCAAGCTCTTGCCAAAAGACTTTTAACGTCCCTGGCTGCATGGGCTGGGAAAATCACCACTCTTTCTCATGCTCTGACTCTGGGTTCTGCTGCTGCCCCACCTCTGCCACTTCTCTGATATCCTAACTCTCTGTCCCTGGATGGAGAAGTTTCCATGCATAGCAATCTCTGGGTCCAAAGAATGTGTTCCACCCCTGGATTTTCTGTCTGGATGGTGTGGAGCTGCCTCCTAGGTGCTTCTAAGAGAGCTCATTTTATACCCAGCAGGATGGTAAAACTGACCAATCCTCATGTGAGAGTTCCAAGTTCCTACAATCACAATTAACCTTGCTAACAACCACTCACAATTGAATCAGATAACCTACCAGCGTCCTCCCTCACCCTCTCTTAACCAGACCCATCAGGAAAGAAGAAACATGGCCCATCTGCATGGTCCCATCCAGTCCTTTGGTGGGAGTTACAGAGATGGTGGCTGGAAGAGCCACGCCACTAGTGCTGTTAGAACAGAAACACCACAAGTGTGTGCGTGGGAGGTGTTTAACAAGCAGGAATGTATTTCCTCACAGCTTTGGAGGCTAGAAGCTCAAAGTCAGGGTGCTAACTCTAAGGGAAGGCTTTCTCTGTGTGTCAGATCTGGGGGAAGGATCTGATCTCC
Organism: Nesogale talazaci; assembly: GCA_004026705.1. Lineage (NCBI taxonomy): Eukaryota > Metazoa > Chordata > Mammalia > Afrosoricida > Tenrecidae > Nesogale > Nesogale talazaci. Next base: position 29,632 of record PVJH01018634.1, on the reverse strand, counting down.
TCAAAATTCCTAGGAGAGCTCCAGGTATCTTGGCATCTACCTTCCCCTGCCACCAGGGGGTTCACGACAGGGGGACCTTGGGTCCAAAGGATGTGCCGGCTCACAGGTCTTCTTTCATGCCCTCCTTCCCTGCTCATCTCTCTCCTTTGGGGGCTGGTGAGATGGAGGGTGAGACAGAATAGCGCCCACAGACTCCCCTTGACATGGGATCAGGGCTGTGTCCCACCCTCAGCCTCTTCCAAGGGATTGGCTGCTCCCATCAGAGGACACCCTGGTGAGCGATGGTCACATCGTGACATGACTGCCCAAGGGGAACCAAATGGACACATCGCGGTTGGGGAGAGGGTGGACACAATCCAACCCAGGACAGGTATCCTCCAGACATGATGTTGGGGAACACTAGAAAAGGCTCCTTTGGACACGGCTGCTGGAGAACCTGCCTCTCAACCTGCCTCTTAGAGCTTCCCCATGTGCTTTTCCACTGAAAACATGAAGGCCAGAGTTCCATCCAGAGAAGTCTCCTGACTGCCCCTCAGCCCAGCATTTTCCCAGTTTGTTCCCCCAGGGGACCCTGTCCCCACCTCCCTCTGAGCGCTCTTGGAGCCACTCTTCTCTGGAAATAACTCTTCTTCCCCCTCACACTCCCCATCACCTGGAGCAAATCCATATGCTCAAGGCATGGGAAGAAGCAGGGCCGGGCCCAGAAGCTGCAGCCCCGGCCCACAGGCATGCTTCCCTTGGCAGATGAAACCGGACAAGTGTGATGCACTCATGGGTGATCTCAGGAGACAGAACCGCAAGATGAATGCCCTGCAACAGGAGCTGGTGAGTGAGAGGTAAACAGAGGCATGAGAACATGAGAGAGAGAGAGAGAGAGAGGGAGAGAGAGAGAGAGAGAGAGAGAGAGAAGTTAAGCGATGGTAAGAGCTCTTTGTTAGAAAAGCAGCTCCCGGACAGACAGACAGACAGACGAGGTTCTGTGGGCCAGCAAGTAGCCCCAGGAAGTCGCGCCCGGCAGCGGGGGACGCAGGTTTCGAAAGGGGCGGTGAAGTACGCCCAGAATGTGTGGCGATAGGCACAGGAGGTCTGGCCATCCCGGGAAGTCTTTGCCAACTTCTTGTGGCTTCCCTTGTAACCAGAGCAACGGGGCTCACTTGCTGGTCCCGGCTGTCCTGTCTGGCACCATCTCTCTGGCTTGCTGCTTTCGGTCTTCTCCAGCCCTTGCTTTCCCACTCCTGTCCAGACAGCGAGGGCCATGTCCCCTGCCGCAATCTCCCCCAACCCCAGGGCAGGGAGGGGGAGGTGGGTCACCCCAGAGGGACCCACATACAGGACAGGCCTTCCTTCTGCCCACAGGCCACCCTCAAGAACAAGATGAGCAGCCTCCCCAAGAACGAGGAGCTGGTGCTCTGGAGCGGGCTCCATGATGCCATGTTCCCTGAGGGGAGGGAGCAGGAGCAGGTGAGGGTCACAGCAGGAGACTGGGGCCGGGGGAGGGGAGGGCAGGGGGCAGCCAAAGGCAGCCCTGATGCCTTCCTTCCTCAGGATGCGCAGATGAGGCCAGAAGGCAGCCGGGAACCCTCGCTGCAGGACCTCCCGTTGCTCGCAGCTCAGCCACTCCCCCAGGGCCCTGAGGCGCAGACGGCTGAGTTCATGAAGATGGAGCCTCAACTCTGGCCCTTGCAGCCCATTCAGAACGTTCAGTTCCTGCCGTCCCCGTGGGCCACCGAGGTCCCTGGGACCCTGCTTAGTGAAGAGGCGAGACAAGTCGAGGTGCCCCCTCGGGCTCAAGAGCCTGCGCCCCAGCTAGAAGCAGCCAGGGCTGCTCTGGAGCCCAGCCCAGAACTCGGACTTGCACCAGCACCTGGGCCCCAGGAATCTGAACGTGTCCAGGAATTACAGCCCACACTTCCTCCTGCCCAGGAATTACAGCCCACACCTCCTCCAGGCTGGCCCACACCTCCTCCAGGCTGGCCCACACCTCCTCCAGGCTGGCCCACGCCACCCCCCACGGACCAGCCCACACTTCCTCCAGGCTGGCCCCCAATACCCCCAGGCTGGCCCCCAATACCCCCAGGCTGGCCCCCAATACCCCCGGGCTGGCCCCCAACAGGTCTGGGTTGGCCCACGCCACCCCCCACAGACCAGCCAACACCACTTCCTCCGGGCTGGCCCATGCCACCCCCTACAGACCAGCCCACACCTCCTCCGGGCAGGCCTATGCCACCCCCCACTGGCTGGCCCTCGGGTCCTGGACTCTGGCCTATGCCCACTGAAGGCTGGTTTGGACAAAGCCCTTGGCCTTTCATGCCCCCAGAGTTCGTGCCCCCTCCTGACTCTGGCCCATCAGAGCTCCAGCCCCAGGATGCCCAATCTAGGGCCCTCCCTCCCTCCAGGGAGATGGGTTCCACATGGCCCCATCCTCTACAGATGTTCAAGTCCCACCACCTGGTCACTCCCCCACTCCAGGTCGTCAAAGAAAGGGGGGCAGAGCAGCCTGCCTTGGTGGAAACCAAGGACAAGCCCCCCAAGGAGAAGCCCTCCAAGGCTCCCCGCTCTGCCATCCTAAGGATGAAGACCACGGCCACCATCGCCGCCGCCGCCGCCGCCGCCTACGCCGCCGCCGCCAACTCAGCCGCCCAGGCTGCCCAGGCCGCTGCCATGCGGGTCAAGGATGCCCCTGCCACCAAAATGGCCTCCGTGGCCGCCGCCACGGCGTCAGCCGGACCCATGGGAGTGTTCATGGATGACATAGGCGCCGGGACGAGCCGAGGGGCTACCAGCTCGGTGGCCTTTGGTGATGAGGCCAATGAGGGTTTTTACAACTACTACACCCCCCAGTCCGGAACCAGCCTGGCCCGCCAGCCCTCCCCCGTCTCCGGCCCCCACGGGGCAGCCCAGCAGGCGGTGAGTGCCGAAGACAAGAAGAAGGCCGTGAAGACATCGATCAGCTACATTGCCTCCCTGCCCGCCAGGCACGACTCCATGAAGGAGGAGTTTGCTCAGCTGTACTCCAAGCTGCAGCAGCACCTGAACCATATCGGTAGGCCCCTCTGCGCCCCGCACCCACCCCTGTCAAAATGCCCCTTCGCGCCGTGAGCCCTGCATGCCCATGGGGTAAGCATCCACCCTCTCCTGCGTGGCTCTAAGAGGCCGACCCGTGTCCCCGACGCCCTGAGACCCCCCCCCCCCCCCCCCCCCCCCCCACTCAGAGCAGAG
>PVJH01018634.1:0-26313 GCA_004026705.1 Nesogale talazaci | reverse complement strand
GAGTGTCCCTCGTGGTTAAGCATGGGACCGGCGGTTCAAAACCACCAGCCTCTCTGAGGCTGTCAAGAGTGACAGTCTGAGGACCGGCTCTCAGGGCCCTGTCCGACAGGGTCACTAAGGGTCGGAATCAACTCTCGCAATGAGTTTGCTTGTTTGTCCTTGTTCCTCGATCTCTTCGCAGGGGGCAGGAGGTGGGGTCTAAGCTTAAGAAGTTAAAACAACTCTTGAAAACACTTTCAAAAAAGACCCAGAGAAATGGCACTGTCAGGGGAGCATTGGAGACCAGCTCTACCAAGAGCCAGCAACACCCACCCACCAGATCTTGAGGGAGATGGTCAGGGGTCACTGCCGCGCAGGCACACAGGGCCCTGAAGAACCACGTCCTGTTCAGGAGGCCATCAGGCCAGTAGGGGCCTGTATCCACTTGGCGCCTGCGGTCAGCACACTGCTCCTGGAGCCGGTGGCCGGTATGGAAGGGTCTGCAGCTGAGCCTGCCTCTGCCTCCCTGGAGAGCTCAACACAGCGCAGATGGCTGCGCACCATCCAGCTCAGGTCTCCTGGCAGAGAGACAATTGCCACCGGCCCCAGAACACCCTCCATGCCCTGAGGGAGGCCACAGCCTGACGGTTCTCCTGATGGAAAGAGGGGGAGCATCGGCCCACCAGGGTCCCTACCATGCCTGCCCCTGCCTCCAGCCTTGCCCCTCCTCTGCTTTCAGCTGCTACGAGTGCTTCAGCAAAGCTTGGGACCATCGTGGACATGCTGCAGCAGAATATGCGTAGCCTCCAGAAGTCCAGGATGAAGGTCAGCACAGCGTCTTGGGCATGCGGCCCATTGGGGGATCATGATGTTGGGGACTCCTCCAATTCAGACAGGCCATCATCCGGTAGCAGAGAGGAGGCCTGGGGGAGGCAGCTGCAGTCACGTGGAGCAAGCTAGGGGCTGCTCCGTGAGCAGATGGCCCGTAGGAAGGCACCCTTCCCTGAGAGCAAATGTGGCGGGCGCGGGGTCCGTGGCAGAGGGGGGAGAGGGCGACTGCCCGAAGGGTGTGTCCTGGAGGACTACTGGGCTGGGGCTGAGGCAAGGCAGCGATGCACGGGTCTGGTGCATCTTCCTTGGCTGGAGCCCTCCCTCCAAGGTCGCACGGCGGCCCCAGTGTCCTCAGAAGGTCTGCCCGCATGTCCCCACCTTAGGAAGAGGAACTGGAGCACCTTTGGGGTGACAAGATCCAGATGATGAAGGATCACTACGTCCTGCTGGACAAGAACATAGAGAGGCTGCAGCTTCGCATGGATGAGTTCAAGGTGCAAGGGGACCCGGGAAAACCACAGGGGGCTGGGGTGCAGGGCTCACTCAGACACTCAGGTGGGACTGTGTCCACAGTGGGCATTGTCCTGGTATCTCACGGTGCATGACTCTGCTCACCACTGCCTGCCCACGCGCCTGGGGGGATTTCTGTGCTGCTGGGACATGAGAAGCTCTGTTACCAGTATTCAAATCCCCACGGAGGACAGGCTCCAGCAGAACTTTCCAGTGAGGGCAGCCTAGGCGTCCTAGGCAGTCTGCTGAGCTACTTTGGAAAATTAACCCAGGAGAGCCTATGGAACACCACAGACGGTTCCACCAGGTGTGGGGCGCAGTACAGGGTGGGCGAGGCCCTGCCTGCCATGGAAGGCACTGCAAGGACGGAGCGGCCACAACAAGAGATCAGAGTACAGCAAGGACGGCGAGGATGGCGTAGTGTGCCATCCTGCCGGGCACGGGGTTGGCAAGGGTGCTAGTCTGGGTAGACCAGAGAAACACATTCATAGGCACCCATGTGTACATAGGAAAGAGCCTTATATACAAGAGCCACTGGCTGTGGGGAAAGCAGCCCAGCCCAGTCCAGGTCAAGTCCATAAATCTGTTATTAGCCCACAGGTCCAGTACCAACCTATAAAGTCCTCTTCAGACTCATGAAACACATTGAAATGACATCGCGTGCAGGAAGCTCACAGGCCAGGGGGTGGAAAGTCTTGTGGATCCACTGGCCGGTGTCAGCATCTCAGCACTGGCCGGGGTCTCCCCATGGCTCCTCCAGTTCCAGGGCCCTAGGGTAGATGCATGTGTCTTGTCCACAGGAATGTCTCCCAGGGAGTGTGAGCCTGTGTCCCGCCTCCAGTGAGCTAGCTATCTCTTTAGCACCTCCAGATGAGGTCATCAAGTAGGGCCTGGTTGACAGGCTAAACGCCAGCCTCTCACTCTTGAGCTTCAAAGAATGTAACTACCACAGCAAGCTTCAAGGGTCCACCTGACAGCAAGTCCCACAACGACAAACTTCACTGCTAGGGGCCGCTGAGTTGATTCTGACTCAAAGCAGCTTGGTAGACAACAGAATGAACCCTGACCCCCCCACCCCTGTTATCTTGGAGCCCCTGCTGCCGCCACTGCATCCATCTGTCTGCTTGAGGACCCTCCTCTCGTTCAGGGAACTCTCTGCTGCACCCAACATGAGGTCCTTCTTTCGGGACTGGTCCCTCCTGCCAAAATGCCCAAAGTCGTTGGCTAGCAGTTCTCTAGTCTCTCATGGCTTGAAAAAGAAAAAGAGTTGAACTGTTCCCATAAGGTTTCTAGGTTGTTGATCCTGGTAGAGGAGATCAAAGGATGCATGGCGTTGGATGCACAAGACTTCTGTAAACTGTGGAAAAGGCTGAGCCCCGGTGGCGCAGTGGTTGAGTGCGGGACTGCGGCCCACTGGGTTGGCCGTTCAAATCCAGCAGCAGCTCTCTAGGAACAAGGCTGGGCTTCCTACTCCCACCAGAGGGCAGTGATGGCCCCTCCCTCACCCCCAAAAAATGTGGAAAAAGGCAGGAGGTCACTTTGGGTCATGGTCATTTCAGTCATCGCCTATGCATATGGAAGTTGAACGCTGACTAAAGACAACAGAAGAAAAATCAATGTGTTTCTACTATGGTGCTGACAAAGAATACTGAAAGGACCACCAGGGGCAGCCCAAAGAACACGCACACCTGCCCTGGAAGCAGGACAGTCAGAATGCTCCTGAGGGCCCAGGATGGTGAGTCCTGGTCATAACGCCAGGAGAGACCAGTCCTTGGAGAAGGACATCATGCTCAGGAAAGTCGCAGGATGGACACAGTGGCTGCCACCATGGGCTCAAACATCAGAGCAATTGAGAGGAAGACACAGGACCGGACAGAGTTTCCTTCTGTTGTGCACGGGGTCACTATGGGTCGGAAGGCACTTCGCAACATCAGACTGCCACATATTCTCCTGTGGGGTGCCTGGTGGATTGAAACCCTCTGCCGTCCTAGCAAGCAGCCAAGCTAGTGCCACCAGGGTGCCACCAGGGCTCCGTGAGTTGCTTCTAATCGGGAGAAACTCAAGAGCAGGCATCTCTAAACTACGGCCCGTGGGCCACAAGCGGCCCGCCGAGGACATGTCTGCGGCCCACCGGGTGTTTTTTGCCGCCGCCGCTGTCCTGCTTGGCAACCAACTCATCCCGGGCCCGCAGTGAACTTGTTCACAGTTTGTGTTTTTTTCTTTTAAAGACTATAGTCTGACCCACCAACAGTCTGAGGGACGGTGAACTGGCCGCCTCTTTAAAACGTTTGAGGACCCCTGCTCCAGAGGATAAATTCCAACCACGCAAGGCCAAGCAGGGTTCCATTGACTTGACTAACCTTCGTCCCAGCTGCCTCCCGAGCTCTTGGGCCAGCAGTAATTAGCTCTCCCTGCAAGGAGCTGAGAGGGGGGTGGTATACAATATCTATTTAACTTAGTGTGTCATCAACCCCTCCCAGGGACAGAGGTCTGCTGGAATAGTTCTCGCTCCAGACTCGCATCAGCGTGGAAATGCCACGGGCCTGGCTGTGGCTGTAAGAAACCCATCTCCCTTTTTCTCCCTTAGTCACTCAGCAAATGTGACTGGGGACTTAAGGGGTGCCGGGCCCCAGTCTAAGGGCTGGCGATAGAGGGGGCAACAAGACACGCACTACCTGTGCTGTGCATGTGTACATGATTTTAATTGCCGTACACAAGGACCCCCAGTAGTATTCTGGAGAGGACCGAGCTGCTAACCGGAAAGGTGACAGTTTGAACCCACCAGTGGCTAGGTGGAAGCACCATGAATCTGTTGCCATAAAGGTGACAGCCCTTTCCCCGGATCCTGGATTTGGGAGTCACTGGCTGTTGGTTCTAATATCTTGCTTTGAGGGTGCCCAACAAATGACAATTCAAACAAACAAAAACACACTTGCTGTTTTCATACCCTCTGTGCTTTCTTGTGCCATGCCGGCCCAGCAGGCCCAGTTCTGTGCTCACGAACGCACCTTCTTGGAAAGTGTGCCCAATCTCTTGTACCAATGCAATGTGTCATTCCATCTCCTGACTACTGCTTCCGTGAGCACCGTTCATGGATCCAAACAAGACAACATCCTTGAAAACTTAGTCTTGGGCTGAGCCCCGGTGGCGTCGTGGTTGTGCGCGGGACTGCGGCCCGCTGGGACGGAGGTTCAATTCCAGCAGTGGGGCTGGGCCTCCTACTCCCACACCGGAGAGCAGGGATGCCCAAAAAAAAAAAAAAAGAAAAGAAAAGAAAACTTAGTCTTTCCTTCATTTATCACGATGTTACCACGGGTCCAGTTGTGAGGATGGAGGTCTTCTTTACATTCAGGTGCAATCTTTGATCTGCAAAGACAGGCTCTCTGGGAAACATTTTCCCACTTACAAGCAGACTGCAGCTGTGTTCCAGCGTCATCCTCAGAACAGATTAGTAGATCAAGGGCCCACTCTGGGGGCAGAAGAAGACCAAGAGTGAACGGGGTTAAATTCTAAGTATCAGCCAGTAGAAATAGGAAGGGAGTCAAAGGCTCCTGGGAAAATCCCATGATCTTTTCATTCATTCCATTGACCCACAGACTTTTAAAAACTCCCTAGGTACTGCTGGCAGCGTAATGGAATCAAGGCCATTTTCAAGGGAGGAAGCCAACTCATAGTCCGGCAAGGGCCCTAGGATGTGGTTTAGAGTACCCACCTGGACTTAGACCTGAGCTGGGTCCTGATTGGACTTCTCACTGCGTGACTAGGACATTGGAGTCCAGGATCCGGACTAGTCTCCTCTCTTTACTTTGAGGTTCTAACTAGCAGAGAAGATACATAAAGAATCTGCAGGGGGCTGAGCCCCGGTGGTTTAGTGGTTGTGCGCGGGACTGCGGCCCACTGGGATGGAGGTTCAATTCCAGCTCCACGGAGCAAAGGCTGGGCCTCCTACTCCCACCACCTGAGGGCAGTGATGCCTAAAAAAAACTCATAAGAGTCTGCAGAGATCTAAGTATTAACATTGGCCTCATAATTCTCAAACTTCCTTACTCATGTCGGGAGGCAGCCATGCTGGGACTTCTTTCTGTTCCTCTGCTTCGTCTTTGGGTACGTTGCCAGGAGAGACAAGTCCTTGGAGAAGGGCATCATGTGAGTCGAATGAAAAACCCTTGATGAGATGGACGGAGAGCGCGGCTGCAACCCCAAAGTGGTTGTGAGGCTGGTGCCAGGCCGGGCGGCATGTGCAGGCAGTGTGTCCGTCTCTCGCACACAGGGCCGCCACGCGTCAGAACCACATCGACGGCCTCGAACAGCCACGATGACCCTTCCCACCCTCGACACTGGGCACCACACCCGAGGCAAGATGAATGGGGTGTCGTTGGGCTAATTAATTCAAATGAGGTTCAAGCTCAAATAACACGTGGGTTGAGGGCTGAGCCCCGGTGGCATAAGTAGTTGAGTGCGGGACTGCGACCCGCGGGCTTGGCGGTTCAAATCCAGCGGCGGCTCTCAGGCGCGGCACTGGGTAGCACCCACGACCACCAGAGGCAGTGATGCCTAATCAAAACAAAACAAAACAAAACAATCGACGTATGTATGGATTGTGATAAGAGTTGGGTGAGCCTCCAATAAAATGATTTTTTTTTTGGGGGGGTGCATCACTGCCTGCTGATGGTGGTGGGAGCTACCCAGACTTGCTCCTAGAAAGCTGCTGCTGGATTTGAACCGCCAAGCCCGTGGGCCACAGTCCTGCACTCAACCACTACACCACCAGGGCTCAGAAAATGATTTTTTTTTTTTTAAAAAAAAAAAAGGAAAAAAGATTTGAGAACACCACCACCCCTCCCCCACACCAAATAAATCAAGAAAGCAAAGAAAACAAGAAGAGTTGGGGCTGAGCCCCGGTGGCGTAGTGGTTGTGCGCGGGACTGCGGCCCACTGGGATGGAGGTTCAATTCCAGCAGTGGGGCTGGGCCTCCTACTCGCACCACCGGAGAGCAGTGATTCCCCTCCCCCCCCCAAAAAAAGAAAAGAAAAGAAAAGAAAATTTAAGAAAAGAAGAAGAGTTACACTCGTGGAAACACAGCGACAGTCCACCCTGTCCTGCAGGATTGCTGTGGGTCAGCAGCAAGTGGATGGCAGTGAGCTGGCCTTGGTTTTGACCACACCTTGCCGTGAGGGAGGCTGTGACATGTGACAGGTCTTCACGCTGGGCAACCGGGCGTCAACTCCCAGTTAGAGGCTCTGTACCTAAGGATGAGAGGAAGACTGGCTAGGAAGGGAGAGGGCGAAGCCAGGGTCTGGCCGTTGAGGAAATGTGATCCTCCTTTCTGGGGCCATGGCTTAGTGGGCAGGAAGCGCTTCCTAACCTGCTAAGCTATTGCTTCTCTCCAGGGGAGGATCTAGTAAGCAGAGAGAAAAGATTTTTTTTTTGGGGGGGGGCATCCCTGCCCTCTGGTGGTGGGAGTAGGAGGCCCAGCCTTTGCTCCGTGGAGCTGGAATTGAACCTCCATCCCAGTGGGCCGCAGTCCCGCGCACAACCACTACGCCACCGGGGCTTAGCCAGAGAGAAAAGATTTATTGAGTAGAAATATAGGCCATGGGGCTGCTGAGTTGATCCAACTGATGGGGAGTCTTGAAGATTTCATGCAACACCAGAAGAAGAGACTGTCATCCTGTGTTGCACTACTGACGGCGAGTGCGGTCAAAGCCATCCCTGTTGGTGGTTGTGCGAATCCGTTTCACCGCGGTCCTCCCACTCCCTTCCTGCTCCTCTGCTTCACCAGACTCGATGTCCGTCTCCAGCAACGGGTCCCCTCTGATGGGGTTTGCAGCACCAGTGAGTCAGACAGACCGTGTTTTGTTGCAACCCACATCCTTTCCATCGGCGACGTTTTGGCGGCTGATCACCAGGTCTTTCTTCCTGGTCTTACTGAAACTCTGCTGAAACCTGTTCAGCCTGGCTGAGCCTGCTGGTATTTGAAACTCCACTGGGACCGCCTCCAGCATCACAGTTACCTGTGAGCCCAATGGGACTGACAGGTGGGAGGTGGTTACTGAGTCGAGTTGCGGGGAATGATCAGAGAAAAGTGTTCCTAATGCGTTCTCACGCATGACAAACAAGGGTTTTCTCCCACCATGGGGCGCAGTATGTGTGGCACAGGTCAAGTGCTCAGCAGACTGGGAGTCTCCCTAGGACTGCATCCTGGTCTGAAGTCCCCAGTTTGCCTTAAACACGTAGGCAGGCAAATGGTTGGTCTTTCTTAGTGCTACCCTTCTTCCCAATGCCCTCAGTGCAGGAGCAGTCTCTGATAGGACACTACCAACCAGATAGCTTGCCCCTGACCTCGGGGTCCTTCCCTGGGCTGGAGGCTGTCTCCCCTTCTGATCGGGGCCCTCTGAGTTGGGCTCTTTGAATGCCCCCAACAGCACACTGCCTACCAAGCCCGCTGTCTCTTCCTGGCCTTCCCAGACATCGCACCTAAACCCTCCTGCCCCTAAGTAGCTGACGTGCCTCTCTGCTTCTGTCTCAGGTTCTCCAGGCTCAGATTAAAAATCTGGACATGATCAAGATGGATAAAAAGGAGGTGGAGCAGGAGTTGAAGGAGGTGAGTGTGCAGATCGGGGTCTCCCTACTATCTTCCTCTCCCCATCCACTTAGGACAACGGAAGTTTCCAGCAACTGCCAAACCAGGCCGAGAACCTTCCAGAATCTCCTTGGAGCTTTACACATGCAGGGAGGTGGGGGAAACTTCTCAAAAGTTAATCCACTGACTCCTATTCTCAATGACTGGGGACTAATGACCCTCGCGACGTGGACTTAAAACCCAAATGCCAAGCACCCAGCGAGGGGAACACTTGTCCTCAGGAACTTAATAACTTATACACACATGTCCTCTCAAGGTTGGGGTGTCAGCGGCTCCCGCTTCTGTACCCTGCCTGCCTCTGGGGTGAGTTCATCTGCCTGCGACGTGATTTGATGAAGCATTCCCTTCTTGTCTAGAATGATCCCATGGATGCCGTCTTGGCCTCATACTGATGGTTTCTTTCATTCTGGGACAATTGTCTTTTGTGTTGTTTTGGTCCTCTTGAAGGCTTAGTGAAAGGGACTGTAGAGAAGGGGGGCAAAATAGCCAAAATCACTATGTACCATTTGGAGGACATTCTGCAGAGTGAAGTTAATCACAAAAGGATTGCATGAAAACCCAGAAGATCTTCATACCCAAAGAAACAAGCTTTGGTGGTTCCCGGGGGTGGGAGGGCGAGAGGCGGCTGAGTGACTCTGTGTGGGTCTGCTGGCGCAGGTCACAGTGTGAAACCACCCGCCACGGCCCCGGAGAGAGTCAGGACTTTCCACTTCCATAAGGAGTTAGAGTCACAGAAACCCCCAGCGGCAGCTCCACCCTGCCCGCCAGGCTCAATGGCAGTGAGTTGGGGTTTTGATTTTTCGAGGCTAGACGGGTGTTAACCTAAAGATCCTCCCCTACCAGAAGGAGGAGGGAAAGAGCGAGAAAGGACACGCTATCGGAAGGCTGGAGAAGCCAATGCAGTGGATGGAAATATCTGAAATAGAAATGCCCACCTAGGTCACGATGAAAAGTATCCGAGAATCAAAACTAATATTATTTTATTTTACCCTGATTTTCTTGGGGGGGGGGAACCCCACGCACCAGTACTGTATGATCTCACCTATATGACATAAGCCAATATATAAAAAATAAGTTGGCAATTGGGAGGGGCCAGGGATTTTTGTTAATGGTGGTAGAGTCATTAGGGACAGGAGTTGTAGCACAAGAAGAGTGTAGCATCATCAGTGTCACTGGATGGTCTGTGCAGACACTGCGGAGTTGCTGGATGCTTCTGTTAATATATATCTTCACCCACTTCTCCATCATAGGAAGAGTTGATTAAGATTTCAAAGTTGGTGTTCGAGAGGGAGGGAGCGGGGGTGGGGATGAGGAGCTGATATCAAGGGCTCATCTGGAAAGAAAATGCTTTGGCAGTGATGATGGCAGCTGAGCCCTGGTAGCGCAGTGGTTGAGTGCGGGACTGCAGCCCACTGGCTTGGCGGTTCAAATCCAGCAGCAGCTCTCCAGGAGCAAGGCTGGGCTTCCTACTCCCACCAAGGCAGTGATGCGGGGGAGTATTTGATAAATAAATAAAATTGTGTTTCTCCCCCCCCCCCAAGAAAAAACTGTGTTTCAGTCGCTATTGATTTCAACGTTAACCTTAAGCCCAGGCTGACTCCGTGGTCCCAAAGTAGAAAAACATTGTGACCTGACTTGGGTCAACCAGCCTCTGCCTTCCCCCCCTCCCACACCCCAGACCACCTGCTTCTTGAGTTTCTTCTCTCTCTAGAAAGCTGACAGGATCACCCTGGCCCGCAAGGCAAGCCGGGTTGACCTGGAGACGGTGGCGGTGGAGCTCAAGGATACCATGCATGGGCTGCTGCTCAAGTTAATGACCTCCGAGGAAGAGTGGAAGAAGGCCATCGAGGAGCTAGCCAAGGTGGTGAGCACGAAGGTGAGGCCCCTTCGTCCGACTGCCCTGCTTCTGAAACAAATCCCTCTGCAAATAGAACAAACACCCGCTTCTGTGGGGCGAGAGTCTGGGAGCAGTTTAGTGGGGTGGTTCCAGAGTGAGTTCTCCGAGTACAAGTATCTCAGGGCTGATGTGAAATGTCCCCCTTCCTCATCACGTGGACGCACTTGGCGCTGCTGGCATGGCCTCGAAAGATGGCAGCCGGCGTACCCCGAACGAGTGAGCCAAGAAAACAAGACAGACGCTGCGATGCCTTAGCTGGGAAAGTCAACGTCCGTCATCCCTGCAGTATCCTGTGGGTGCCAGCCGTTGGCTCTGTTCAGTGTGGGAGCGCAGTGCACCAGAGCACGAACACACAGGGGGTCTGACGGGCACTCCATTACCCCGCTGGGGTTCTCTCAGGAGCCCCAAGTTTGAAGGGAACACCAGTAGGAATTTCAAGATCGGGACAGGAGTGCACTAGACTAAGCCAGAGTCCTTCTTTCTGAGTGGGGGCTCTGCCCAGAGTGCCACGCCCTGCAGCCAGGGGAGGAGTCCGGAGGCTAGAAATCTCCACAGGGCTCTGCAAACAGCCCACTTGGGAACACGTCCTGATTGTAAGTGGCGTTCCATCAGTGCCTGGGGAGACTGGAGGGCATCTGGCACAGTGCTGGGTGCGCACACACCCGCCACAAACACAGTGTGGATGCACGGACATGAGGTACACAGGGACTGTTGGAAGAAGTGTTTCTTGGACCACGGGGTCCTGACTGGACAGTCGGTTCAGTTTGACCATTGGTGTTTTTGTGCGAGTGTGGCATCACTGCCCTGGTGGGAGTAGGAAGCCCAGTCTTGCTCCTGGAGAGCCGATGCTGGATTTGAACCGCCAACCCTGGGGGCCGCAGTCCTGCACCACCGGGGCTCGGCTCCCACCGCAGCGTTTCCAGGTGGTCGTGGCCCGGTGCCTCGGGTTCTGGAGCAGGGCGGGGGGTGACTGGCGGACTCCACTCTCTCTCTCTCTCCTGCCTGCCGGGGCACCGCCAGCTAGTCCGCAGTGACCTGGACGGCCTGAAGAAGGAGCTGGCCGAGGTCTGGGAGCTCATCAGGAAGCTCCTGCTGGAGGGCTTCCGCTTTGACCCCGACAGCGCCGCGGGCTTCCGCAAGTGAGTGCCGGGCCTCTCCGGAGGAGCCGGCCGGCCGGCGGGGCGGGAGCAGCTCGGGGGTGGGGGGCGGCCTTGGCCGGCCCGAGGGCGGCTCCGGGAAGAAGGCCCCTTCGGGTCTTTTGTGGCAGACGAGGGAAGGGTGGCCCTGGGTCCTGGAGCCCAGTTGGGGGTGCCTCGTACAGGGGGGGGTCCCGTTCTCAGCGCACCCCTCACCTCGCGCGGGCCCCCCCACCCGTCGGCCCCCACACCCCCGCCACACAAGCTACCTTTCCGAAGGTCCCCTTTCCCCCTCGGGGTCCTGGGGGGTCAAGCGGGGACGCGGCCAGGGACGCTGGGCACCGACACGCCCTCCCGGTCCGGCGGGGTCCCCCGGGGCAGGGGAACCCCAGCTGATGCAGCCGCCGCTCTTCCAGGAAGCTGTTTGAACGTGTGAAATGCATCTCCTGCGACCGCCCGGTGGAGATGTTGACCGGCCCGTGAGTACTGAGCACCACTCCCGCCAGGGGGCGCCCGCGGGCCACCTCTGCTCCCATCCATGAGGCCTTGGGAGGGGGATCTTCCCGCCAGGAGGCGCCCGCGGGCCACCCCCGCGCCCTTCCGCACGGCCTTGGGGGGGGAGTCTGCCCGCCAGGGGGCGCCCGCGGGCCACCTCTGCTCCCATCCACGCGGCACGCGGCCTTCGCGAGTCTGCCCGCCAGGGGGCGCCTGCGGGACTCCCGGGACGGACTGCGTGAAGGGGACCTACCGCCCTTTCTTCCACGTCCCTCGCCATCGCTCCCTGAGACTCGCTCCAGAGGAAAATGGGTGGTGGTCATGGTTGGGAGGGGTCGAATTGCGTTCATCGTTATACCTTACATGGGTTTGGAGGTGCGGACGTCCCACAGAATTTGTCACCATGCCACTTCATGCGCATGGGAGGAGGGGGGAGGTTGGCGTGGCACCCAGAATTTCCCCCTCAACCTACAGATGTCTAGTCGCAGCATTATTTATAACTGTCAAAACCCCCTCAGCAGCTAGGAGCCCAGAGATGGAGAAAGGGTGAGTGCCTTCTGGGAGGCTTGTCTCAGCCAGTCGGCATCAAGATGTAGAAGAATGTTGTCCCAAAACAGGACGTTCCCAGAAATGGTGAAAACATTCCAGGACACCAGGGGAACTCCCTCCCAGCTGCCCCAGTGAACCAGCTAGCCACTTGCACCCTGTGACCACTGCACACTGGGAAGGTGGCCGGCGTTTAAGACAGTGGTGTGCCCTTATCTTAGATTTCATTCCATTTTACTCAACTCCGACATGAATGCACAATGTGACAAGTAGCTATGGTCCAGCGTGGCTGTGGAAGACATTTGAGGGAGTGGACGGTGAAAATGCTGGTAACAGACGTGCCAAACAGCAAGTGTTGAGAGAGGGGAGACGGTGCGGCCCTGGGCTGGCAAAACAAGACAAAAGGGAGGCACTGACCTGGAAAGACACATAAAAATATTTTGGCAGGCAGCAACAAAGAGTTTATGCTGCTCTTCTTTATGCTTTTCCATGTTTTCAAAATTTTCGGCCAGTGATACAAATGGCTTTAGTTTCCCATGCACTGTGAGTGCGTTGGCAGTTTACCTTTCAGAGAGAGCCAGAGGTTGTTTACTATTCTCAGAGAAAGCCATAGTCTGGGAGACCCACCAGGCCGGTTCTGCCCTGCCCTGTAGGTGCCCTGCCCTGTAGGGTGCGTGGGCCAGAAAAGCACAATGACAGGAAGTCAGGTACATTTTAGACCGTCGTATTTGCGTTCCACAGTTTAACCTTTCAGCCCTCCCCAAAGCTTGCCCTGTTCTCCACCCCACCCCCCAACTCTCTCAGGACAGGTTAACTTCACCTTCATCCACGCGAACACCCAGCAACCCTTGAGCCTATTGCTTCCCCCTCCCTCCCTTCCCCTTGCACCCCTGGTGACCATCAAAGTCTGTTTCTTTGGGTGTTAAAAAAAAAATCTTTTTTCTTTTTCTAAAAACCCTTTATCTTCAATCTTCTATAGCAGTGGCCTCATATACTCTTTGTCCTTTGGGGCCGACTCACTTCACCCAGCAGGGCGTCCTTCAAATCCATCCCGGTCACGAGGTGTTTCACCGGCTCCTGGAGACTCTGCAGCAATGTGGAACATTCCACTGTGGGCACAC
Source organism: Nesogale talazaci (assembly GCA_004026705.1). Taxonomy (NCBI): domain Eukaryota; kingdom Metazoa; phylum Chordata; class Mammalia; order Afrosoricida; family Tenrecidae; genus Nesogale; species Nesogale talazaci. Next base: position 13,154 of record PVJH01018634.1, on the reverse strand, counting down.
ACCCTCCTTCCTTTAGCCCTTTCCCCGCCAATGGGCCTTTCCATGGCTGGGAGGCAGCAAATGATTGTGTCCACGCATGTGGTCGTGTAGACAGAGGTCCCTGGTGTGCAACCGCGCCTCTGCCGTTCAGCCACTCCCACTCCCAGAAGACCGACGACTGATCTTTTTACAGTTGAGAGCTAGATGTGCATGCCATCAAGAGAGCCGTGGGAAAGTGAACACCCACCCTGGCTGCCGTCGGGTGGATGCCCGCTCACAGTGACCCTCCGGGCCAGGGTCGAGCTGCCCCCTGTGCGTTCCCGAGACTGTAGCTCTTTGCCGTCTGTCTCCCGAGGGGCGGCTGGTGGTTTCGAACTGCAGACCTTCTGGTGAGCAGCCCACCGTGCACCCGCTGCACTGCCGGAGCTCTTTCTGGAGTCAACGAGCCCGCGCCGTCCAGCACACGCGCAAAGCTGGCTTGCCATGACCCCTCTCTCGTCTGAAGCTCTCTCCGTGACGGCCGGCGCGGCGCCCTCTCACCACAGAGTTGGTTCTGACACAGAGCAACCAGGGACCTGTGGATTCTCAGGATTGACCTGCCCCGCTGCTTGGCTTTCGCGTCCCTTTCTTGGGCTCGCTAACACAAAGGCCGGCAAACGGCCCGACTTAGAAGAACGCAAAGGAGGCCTGCTAGCACCATGCCTGGACTCTGCTTTGCTTTCATGATTCAAAGTCCAACTCTCAGGTGCATGTGAGGTATTCAAGATACCCTGGTCTGGGAATCGATGCCTTTGGATGTGGGAGCTGGTGGCGCATATTGAAACGTGGCGCCTTGGAGTGCCCAGTGAACCACCAAGTGCCCAGAAAACCAATTTGGCACCTTGGAAGAAGCCCAGCCAGAACGCTCCCGCGCGCCACACATGATCCGCCTTCGTGTCACCTACTTTGGACAGGTCGTCAGGAGAGGCCAGTCCCTGGAGCAGGACCCCGAGCTGGGCAAAGTGGAGGGGCAGCCAAAACAGAGGAAGGCCGTAGTTCGGCAAGATGGATTGTCTCGGGAAGAACGCTGAGAGGCGGGTGGGGCCCGGGCGGTGTTTCCATTGGTGCCCACAGGGTTGCCACGAGTCGGAACCTGACGACAGAATGGGGCTGCCACGGTTCTGGAGAGAGAGCAGAACTGGGGGGCGTGGCAGTGTCACGCCCGGGGTGTGCACCATCCCTCTCCACCGGGAAGGCTTCCTGAAGGAGGTGGACACTCGAGTCCTCTGCTGGCCACCCTCGTGTCCCACTCTTTGCCTCTGCTCCCTTCTTCCTCCCCGACAGACACCTCATCACCATCCGCAGAAGACACCTGCTGTCCCAGCTGCGGCCTGCCAGCGCCAACAGCTATGAGTACCTGCAGCGGCAGCAGATGAGGTGGGGGCTCCTCCCCAGGCCCCTCACGTGTGTATGTGGGGCGGGGGGCAGGGGACATACAAAGGCGGCCGCAGGACGTGGACGGTCATCTGCAGGAGTGTGTGGCCATTCCATGAGGTGGCAGACAGACAGGAGACAACTGTGTAGGAGAGACAGGTGCACAGGGCACTGGGCACCGAGAGTTGGCACGGAGTCCTGGCAGCACAGTGGTGAAGGGCTCTGCTACTAAAGGAGAGGCTGGCGGTTCAAAACCCTGCAGGGTGGGTAGGAGTCAGAATTGACTTGCAGGCAGTGGGCGGGACTTGGGTTCACAGGTGTGTTCTGTCACTCCTGGTGGTGCCAATGAGTCAGTGCCCCACCACGTAGCAAAAGGTGGGTGATTCCGGAAGCTTCACCTAGAGAGGGCTCAGCAGACAGGCCCGGCCTGGCCCTCTGCTCCCGCGAAGCGCAGTTACTTCTACTCTGGCCGCCGGAGGTCTGGATGCGTGGAGAGATGTTGGCTGAAGGCCTTTGGAGCTGGGGGTCAGTGCCTCCTGGGCTGGGGCCTGGAGGCGGCGTCCAGACAGCCCACGGAGAAGGGAGGTCTATAAGGAGGCCATCTCCCAGCCGAAGCACCTGACGCTCCGAGCAAGTCGGCGGCCAGCCAGAGGTCACAGCTAGTAGGTGGCAGGCGAGACCTCTCCATCCCCCCTCGTTGGCCCCTAGTGGGGGGTTCTAGTCTAGCCCCCAATCTTGATACAGCTCCACTCTCCAGCCTCTGCACACCCCAAGACCCAGGACCCTTGGGTGGTGGGCCAGGTGGGGGAATATTGACTTCACAGAATCACGGCCACGTGAAGGCGTGTCCTGACAAATGGCGCCCCAGACTGCCTGTCTGGACCCTCTGGGGACGTGGAGCCTCACTGGGCTCCAGGTGGCAGCTGGGGCCTGGAGGCCAAGTGCAAGTCCCGATTTCCATCCTCTGTCCCTCTGCTCATCGAGCCCCCACGGACCCCTGCACCCGGGCTGCCTGAAGCTCCTGGGAGTGGTTCCCCAGCCTCTGACCGCTGCCCTGTCCAGGGAACAGCAGTATCTGCAGCAGATGCAGGGCCTGGGCCACCCCAGGGGCACCCTGGACTCCCAGCAGGAGTGGGGAGACGGCCCCGGGAACGCCTATCTGTCAACAATCTACCCTTACGGGGACCCCACGCTGCTGGACTACGACACCGTGAGTTGGAGGGTGCCTGTTATGGTGGGGGAGGTGGGGCAGAGGGGAAGGGGAAGGGGCTAGTGACTCAGCGCTCGGGGCTTTGTCCTCTGGCGTCATGGCCCAGAAAGGAACCTGGAGTGTCCACAGGTGGAGGTGGACATCCTGGGAGTGGACGGCATTCTGTACAAGGGCCGGATGCACACCCCCAGTGAGGCTCCGCCCGTCTTCAAGGAGCGCAGCGCAGGTGAGGGTGAGGCCTCGGGCACCCCGCTGGGGGCCTGTGTCTGGGTGGGTGGGGTGACAAGTGCAGGGTGCAGCTGACAGGGCCCAGACCCCTGCTGTGGCTGCCTGTGGGCCTGCTCCAGGCTCTGGGGGCTGTGGGGAGCAAAGCAGATGGGCTGACGCCCCCCCACACACACCCCCCAACACACACAGGGGTTTCCATGGCCTGAGGGAGAGCCCTGGGGCAGAGGGTCCATGACAAGGGGTGGGTCCAGGGAGGGGCTGCCCAGCAAGGCTATCCTGGCAGTGGAAGGTAACTGGGGGACAGCCTGGGGCGGGGCTGAGCCGTGCATGGGCTGTGGGAGGAAGCCATCCACCTCGGAGCTGTCCAAAGCCTCAGGGCTGTGGGGCTGGCTGGAGTCCAGGGGATTGGGGTTAAGAGGGGAGGAGAAGACAGGGACTGGACCGGGCCTCGGAGACTGGCCAGCACCTGCTGTAACCAACAGCACGGGCAGAGGTAGGCCGGTGGGTGGGTGGGTGAATTCCGGAATTCACTCTGCGCTTGGAGATCAGGTCCAGCTGGGTTCTCCCAGGGGCTCCGGGGCTGGGCTGCCCTCACTGGGCAGAGGGATTGAAAAAGAAGCCCACTCACCTTTCATAGATGTTCTCCTCTCTGGGAAGAGGAGTTTGTTTTGCTCCAAATCACTGTTGCACACTGGCCCTCAGGTGGCCCCGCAAGACCAGAGGGCCAGCACGACCCCCACGTGTCCTTCATCCCCATCTGCCACTTGCCCTGGACACACATCGAAGTCGTCATGTTTGAGCCTCTGCTAGTTGGCACTGGGTCCAGCCCTCTTGTGAAGGGGCTTTTTCCGTCACCCAGGCACCCTGGTGGCCCAGTGGGAAGGATAGCAGTTCAAACCCACCTGCCGCTCCTTGGGATAAAGATGAAGTAGTCCACTCCCTCTGGGTCGCCGGTCTTGGAAACCATCCAGAGTGGGTCTATAGCGAGAGGCAGAGCTGACTGGATGGCAGTGGGGTTCGTTGGGTTGCTCCTTTCCCCAGAGGAGCCACGCTGGGGCAGTGGTTATGCATTGGGCCGCCAGCCCCGAGGTGTGCAGTTCAGAACCACCAGCGGCTCCGAGGGAGAAAGCCGTCAAGATGCCTGGCCTCAGAGACCGACCACAGGGGCAGTTCTACTCTCCCCACTGATCCCCACATCCCCAAGGCAGATGACCGGAGTCTCCTCCCTCCACGGCACAGCCAGGTGCCAGGCTTTCCCAGGGGCCCCCAGGCCACGTGGGCCCAGTGCTCAGCTCAGCTGGGGCCATGCTGGCCACGCTCCTCGACCCGGCCTGCCTCTGCGGCCAGCCTGTGTCTAAGTGTATGCCAGTGTGGGCTGGGCAGGTCCGGGCCCAGGTCCCCGGCGGGCGGGAGAACAGCAGCAGTTCCATCATGGACATGCATGCATTCAGTCCAGGGATCAGGGGGTACAAGGAGCCCTGGTGGTGCAGGGTGGAGCACTCCACTGCTCTCGGAGAGGTGGGGGGGGGGCGGGTGTTCAAACTCATCAGCTGCTTCTCAGGACAAAGAGGGAGACCCTGGGGGGCAGGCTGACCCTGTCTTGTGTCTGAGTGGAATCATCTCCATAGCAACAGCTCTGGGTGTGTGGGTGGTGGTGTCCTTTTTTTTTTTTTTTAAAGTCAATTGATTGGCAGGGTCTGCGCTAGTCCTAGGAGGAGTTGAGTGGCCAACTGAGGACCTGAGCCGGGGGCAGGGACACCCCACCCTGCTCCCACTGCTGAGCATGGGCCTCATACACACACACACATAGGGGGCCTCTGCAAGCCCACCCCGAGGCTGCATTAGGGGAGCTGGAGGAGGACGGGACAAAGGTCACCAGGAAGGGGGACCAGAGTGACCCTCAGGTGGTGCTGCGAGTCCATGAGGGCCAGGCCAGCGGGCAGTGTGGGAGTGATGCTGGCCCCTCACGCACCTGCTGGGGCGGGGCCCTGCCCTGCCGGTGTCTCCACAATGCAGTCTTTCCTAGAGTGAGAACTGGGCTGCCTAGGGGCCCAGGACAATGCCCGCTTGGGGCTCTGGGCTGATTTGGCCCTTGGGGTGCCCAGAGAGTCTGCTCCTTAGGGTCCAGGAGACGCGGGCCAGTCGGGTGTTGAGGAGAGCTCCTTGGTGGTTGGGTGGCCCAGGGAGCGTCCTCCATGAAGGGACAGCTAGGTCAGCCCACCCATAGCTCATGCCCCTCACCCAGGGGCCCCGTGGGGTCTCCTGCTCTTCATCTCAGGGGCCATCTGGGTTCACTCAGGTTTCAGCAGGGAAATGGTCAGTCATGGTGACCCTTTGCTGGGTAAGAGAGAGGTGGCTTGGGGTTCAGACAGGAAGGAGGGGCCCCATGGTGGCCTAGCCTCCTGTGAGCCTTGTTCTCGGGCCAGAGGGCGGCCACCCCAGTCCCCATCACTCCCTCTGCTCTCCCCCTAAGTTGGGAAGTCTCCACGACCCCCGTCTCGGAACCTGGGTGACCGCGTACGGAGCGGGGTCCTGTTTGGTGCCATCTGCCCCCGTGAGTACCTGTCGCCTGGCTTTCTGGCTCCCCCAAGCCTAGCCCCATCTCCCACCCCACCCCACCCCTGCTCAGCCCACCCCATCAGGACCTGGGAACAGGAGCCCCAGGACTGTCTTTTCCGGGATGCAGAGGCTGCAGGGGTGGGAGAGGGAACTCACCACCACTACCACCCCACCCCCGGTGTCAGCCTGCTGTGGTAACAGGCCCTTGGAGGGCTGAGGGCAGCTTACAGGCCCCTTGTGCCTGGGGTCCCCCTCTGAGCAGGGGCTGAGGCACATAGTTCCAGGGGGGCCAGTGCTGAGACTGAGGCCTTTCTGGGTGCCCTGCTCCCCTCGGCTTTGCACTCCCAGATCGAGGGCGGGTGTGGGGCATAGGGACTGGGGCTCTGCGAGCAGGGCTCTCCAGATGGAGTACTCTCGGATTCATGGAATGCCTTTGGTGCCCCCTCCCCAACCCCCCATCAAGCTCTGTACCCTCCACTGAGCACAGGTACACCCACCTTGGGCTCTCAACTGACCGTGTCACCCCGGCCACCATCCCTGCCGCCCCGGCCTCCGTCCCGGCCGCCCCGGCCACCGTCCCTGCCGCTGATGCCGATGGTGCCCCGGTTGATCCCCACACTGCGGGATCCCCAGCAGGCCCTGGGGTCTGTCAGGCACTGGAAAAGCCTCCGCTTTGCGGCCCAAGGCCGCGCCCAGTCCACGGAGGGACCTGCTGGCCTGTGAACCCTACCACCCCCAGAGCCACCAGAGTCCCCAGAGCCCTGAGCCTGGCCAGGAAAGGGCCTTTGCACGAAGGGGGGGGGGGTGGTCTCTGCAAGCGAAGAGGACCCCTCTTGTCCCAGGGGCTGTTCTAGTCCCACTTGTATGAGTACAAACACCACTTCTCTCTGGAGTGAAGTCTCCGTGAAACCACGGCCTCCCAGGGCTGGTTCTCAATACAGTGCAGTGGTTTAAGGTCCGTTTCTTAAGATGAAAGTCCCTTTTCTTCTGCGGCGTGACAGCTCCTCCGTGAAACCCATTCCCCACAGCTAGACCAAGGCCAGCTCCCCCCACTGCCTTCCGGGGCCAGTCCCCACTAGGCAGGGGGTGGGAGACACGCAAGCACAGGCGCTTTCTTTCTCTGGTGGGGGCTGTTTCCCCAGGAGCCCATGAGACCTGGTCGCTACACAATCACATCCCAGCTCACCCAGGACCATGCTGGGCCACCTGCTTTTAAACACTTGGGGGGCAAAATGCCCCACTTGGATGACCCAACCCTGGGATCCAAGCCACAGGATCCCCTTGCTGGCCCTCTACCTCCATCACCCCACTGCTGATGGTACCACAGTCATCCTTTCTGCACCCGAGAGTTCTATCCCGTTTAAGAGCTCTGCTCAGGGGGAGACCCCTAGGTCCCATGCTCACGGATGAGTTAGGGAATGGGGCAGTGAGATTGAGGGCCCCCCATTTACAATCCTCCAGCCTGCCTTGGGGAGGACTGGAACTTCTGGACTCAGCAGAGTATGGAGGGGCACCAGCCTGTTCCCAGGGAGTCCTGCCCTTCCTAGTCCCCGATATGGATTGTTCTGGGAACTGTGGCTAAATGAGGCCGTACTGGCACCCCTATCCAGTGCTCCCCCTTGACCACATCTCGCTGGGGGCCACAGCCAGCAGAGCCCAGTCCCTCCCCCCCACTTGTACTTCCCACCAAAAGAGAATCTATCACTTTGATGACTGTGGATGAGGGGGTGTGTCAACTGGTACCCCTCTGTGGGGTGGCCTGCCTTCCCACATGGGAGGGGAGGACCTGCTGGGCCCTCCTGTCCCCTTCCCAGGTCCTCTCGGAGCCTTCTGCCTCCCACTGGAACGGCCTGCATCCAAGCAGGGGCCAGCTCACACAGCCAAGCTCCATTCTGCTGGGCCCCAGTTCGGTCAACCCGCTCACTGCAGGAGGAGCTGGACTCCAACCCCCATATCCTAGGAAGTGGGGTCGGAGACATGCCCACAGCCACAGCACTCAGGGCTCCTCCTGTGCCGAGACCTGCCTCAGCTCTTTGGTCCCCTCAGTGGAGGAAAGCCCCAGTGAGTGACATGGGCCCCAGAACTTTGCCACAATGCTTGAACAGAGGCAGTTTGTAGTGGGACCTAGGTAGGCCCTGGAAGCTGGGGGGTGATGGGATGTGCCTTCTCCTGGCCCCCAGCACTGGGTAATAAGGCCCCTGGGGAGGGAGAGTTGGTTAATCCTCCTGGCCTGGGATTTAGTGTAGTCCTAAGCCTCGGGACTCCCACCACGGGCAATGCTAGGAGATGCTGTGTGGGGACCACCCTGAGACAGCACAGGTCCATAAGCCCTCTTCGGCCATCGTCTTCCTCCTACATTGCCTGGGGGCGGTCTCAAGCCCTCCAACCATCCAGACCACAGGGCGCAGAACTGTCATGCCACCAGGGCTCCTCCCCCAGCTGTGGCTCCAAAGCCCAGAGGCCTCTGCAAATGCACACCTGGAAACCACCTTGCCTCCTGCAGGCTGACCCGGGGCCAGTCTTCAATGCGCCCTTTGTCCGCAGTGAGGGGGCTGACTGCCTGTCAAGAGTTGCTCAGAGGGGTGGTTTAAAAAAATAAAGCTGCTGGGCTGAGCCCCGGGGGTGTAGTGGTTGTGCGCGGGACTGCGGCCCACTGGGACAGAGGTTCAATTCCCGCTCAAAGGAGCAAAGGCTGAGCCTCCTAATCCCACCACCAGGGCAGTGATGCCTAAAAAAAACAAACACATAAAAATATAAAACTGCTCAGAGGCCACTCCTACAGCCGGGGTTCCTGGGGCTGGCTAGACATAGTGCTCTCAGCCCTGATGGTCAAGGTGGTCCTGGGACACCCAGAGCCTGGGGGGGATGAGCCCTTTCTACAATTGACTGCCTAGGGGGGAACCCCCGCAGCTAACAGGCACCGACTATATAGGTGTAGGAAAGTGGGGGGCTGGACTGGGCAGGGCTTTCAGGGGCCGAATCCCAGAGGCAGGGGCGGCACACACCGTATCTGCACGCGTTGGCAGTGAGCTTGGGCCAGTGCTGAAGGTAACTGGCCAGATTTCGTTGTTCTCAGAGGCCTACCACAAGTGGAGTTGCTGTTAACGGCTCCCAATGATTAAATGTTGGCCAACAATTGACAAGGGTGATATGCGTGTGCTGGTGGCTGGTCTACCCAAGTCAGGGGCAAGCAGTGCCACCAGGCAGTTCCCAGCATCTTGGTGTGGACAGGCGAGGTGGCCTGCATTGGGTCCCTGAGCTTCTAGGCATGGAGTAGGGGAGGTCCCAAGCCCTGAGGTCACACTTGAGGAGACCGACCCCCCCCCCCCTCCCCGCAGTGACTCCCCAGCCCCAGGTGGGGTGCTAGGGCAGTCAAGTAGCATGGTTGCCTAGAGGGGGCGCCTGGCCCCCAACCCTGTGACCCGGGGTGGTTTTTTTCACAAGCTTTATTGTGGTGTCACATGCCATAAAGCTCACCCTCTCAACTTGTACAGTGAGTGTGCTACGTTCATGGCCAGCACCACTGCCCTGGGCTGGCAGCTAAGGACACAGTACAACCCCTGCAATGGACACGCAGGCCCTCCAAAACTGAGCTGGAACCAAGGGCACTGTGCCCAGCCTTCATGGCAACCCCCCCACCAACCCTCCCGGTCCCAGTGACCCCGGAACTAGCACCAGGCAGGGGCCCACCTGTCAGATCGGAGGTGGGGTGTCTCAACCCTTAAATCCAACCATATCCTGGGGCACCATGCAGGGAGGTGGTCCTGACTCAGCTCTGACCCCTGCCCGGGCTGCAGGTTCATTACTGGCACCGTTCTCAGGGAGAGCCGGGCACGAAGTCCCCCTGCCCCCACCCCCAGTGTTCCCAGGGAATCTCTGCTACTCAGAAACATGAGGTACAGTGACAAAAGGGGGACCGAGAAGTGCCCCCTTCGACCCCCCAGAAGGGGGACTGGGACTCAAGGCTGTCAGAAAAGCTGGCTCAAAACCAGTGCGGGTCCTAAGACACCAGCACCAGCAGGAGGACAGAGGCTTCCGTAGGTTTCCCAGACTGCCCAGGTCTCATGTGAGCAGGGACGGGGCTGGGGACAAGGATGCCAACGTAGAGCACCAAGAGGACCTCCTAGTCCTCCTGACGGAGGGACAAACTGCAGCCTGCGTCTCTGGTGAACCCAGACTCGCAGGGAAAGCAAGTCCGAGTAGGTGGGGCTGTGCTCAGGCCCACCCACAGGAACGGCCGGGACCCTGTGGGTCTCATGAGCTAGAGTCTCCCCCTCCAACTGGTCCCTACTGCCTCTGGCCACATCTGCAGGAAGCTGGGCTCGGGGGCGGTCCACAGCAATACCGCCAGGGCCTGAAAACAAGGATGATCCTTATTTGATCTTGGGTGCTGGTAGCCAGGGCTGGGCTGTGTCCACAAGCTGACCAGGCAGATGGAAGGATGTGCCAGCAACCAGCTCCGTGGGAAGAGCCTTGGGGGCAAGATGAGTCTGGGCCTTGCTTTGGACTCAGAGGGCAGGGTAGGGGAAGGATCCGTACAGGGGACCCGGGGCAGCGGTGCCAGACCACAGACCTGAGCGAGGGTGGTTTGCAATTCTCTCTTCTCCTTTGTTAAAAAGGGAAAGGGGGAGGGGCTGGGGGCCCCTGGGCTCTGGGGAGGCATGCAAGCGGCCCCAGCAGGCAAGAGCCTTGGGGGGGGGGGGGAGTCCTGGAGGTTCCCACAGCCCCCCTCTGCAGTGCCAGGAGCCTGGGGAAGGGCAGCAGGCAGGGCGCACTCAAGCATGCAGTCCGGTGGCCCATGAGCAGGGTGCTTCTGGAAAAGCGCTAGACGTATAAATAGAGACACAGCCACACTCGCACATGCCGCCTGGCTCTGCAGTTCCAAGCTGGCGAGCTGAGTTCTGGGGGGCCCCCAGGCTGCTCTCTCTGCCCTGGGCAGGGCAGGGAGTCCCAGCAGGAAGGCTGCTGGCTCGGAGTTCTTCACAGACGCCCGATGGCTTCGCAGGGCTGCCTTGGGGCTGGGGGCCCATGTGTGCGGCCAGCCTCTCCTGTCCAGAGCTCCAGGGAGGACGGGTGCAGGGACAATGAAAGGGGCCTGCGGAGACGTCCTCTCCCCCCCAGGGGGCTAGGCCTCTGGGAGGGGGAGGGGCCTCCCTTATCTCTCTGCCTCCATGGCAGGATGGGCCCTGGGTTCCGAGGCAGCCTGCTGGGGGGCCAGGGGCGGCCAGTCTGAAGCCGGGGACGGGGAAGTTGGAGTCCACAAGGGTGGCTGCTGAGGCTGGGGGCCCCCTGGGGGTGAAGCCACCGTTGGCCAGCTGGGCACCCCATTTCCAGCGGCGGCGTGGGGGAAGTGTGGCGGGGGTGACGTGGCCCCTGTGGCCATGGGGCTGCCGCTGCCCCCACCGTGGAAGCTCTCTGAGGCCTTGAGACGCGAGAACATGGTGAGGGCTTCAGGGAAGTTGGGGGGCGTGGCAGGGGTGTTGGCGGGAGTGCACATCTGTGGGGAGAGAATGGAAGGTGGGGGTAAGGGAGGGGTGGGCTGGGTGAGGTTGCTCTTCTGGGAGGGCCACATGACCTAGAGACCAGGCTCACCTGGCCACGGCCCCCTCCTTGGTGTGCCAGCGCCAGTCCCCCTCCCCAGAGGGAGCTCCTTGCCCTCCTGTCCCGGCTCACTTACCATCTGGTGGTGGTGGTGGCTGTAGGGGATGCTGGTCTCCTGGAAAAAGGCGCTGAGAGCCGTCTGCGGGAGAAAGGGCCATGTTCACCCTGAGGCCTCGCCCCTGTCCTGGAATGCCAAGGCTGCTGGAGCCTTCACCGCCACCCGACCCCCTCTTCCAGGGCAAGCAGGTTCTCGGAGACCCTCAATTCCCCTCCATGGCCTTGAGGCTCTTAGGGGCAATCAGAGCCAGCCCACTGTCCCAGCCTCTGATCCTCCCTTCTCCCTGGGTGATCCTCTGGCCACCCGAGCCTGGGAACACAGAGACCCAGGTCCCCCGGCACCCCCCCCACCTCAGTTTCCCCATCTGTGCCACAGGGAGACTCAGTGGCTTGCAGACACTAGCAGAGACCCGCTAGAAGCAGAACCTACTACCTGGGTTTTACGACTTGCTCACTTGTCCCGGCCCAGTTCTCCTGTGGAACATTCTGGAACATTTTCAAGGCAGCAGTGCAGGAATGCTGGGAAGGCATGCTTCCTGGACTGAGCCTGGAGGCTTACGATGGGCTTCACTGACCAGTGGTGTCCCAGAGCACACTAGTGCCCTGTGGAGCTCACTGCCTGACTCCCCCTCCCCCAGGAGGGGCAAGCCAAGGAAGGGAATTGTCACATTAGCATCTACCCCAGGAAGCAGGGGCAGCGTTGCCCAAGGCCCCTCACTGGCCTGGGTGAGGCCGAGAGGTGGATCCCAGGGGTGGCAGGGAAAGGGGCTGGCCAGTTATCCTGATGCAGCCCCACCTGGGGGGCTGTGGAGCAGGGGAAGAGGGGTGCTGACTCCAGTGAGCCCCAGAGCAGGGTCCCTGCAAGGGGCTGGGGTATGGACCTTTCTTCTTGGCCGCCACTGAGGGGCGTCGGAGCAAAGTGAGGGAACAGCTGCTCTTGCCAAAATGCCTGGCAAGGGAACCGTGAAGTGTGTGAAGGGGCTGCTGGGCACCCAGCCAGGTCCCAGGTCCAGGCCCAGCCCGAGTCGGAGCAGCGCGAGCAGCCCGGCGGGCCCTCTGCTCCTCACATCGGGGCCAGGTCACTCCACAGGGCCTCCCAGGTCCCAGGGCTTGCCCTTGGGGACTTTGTCATTTTCTTAAACTCAGGGAACTTCCCGCTGGAGACGCCACACGTTGTGTCCCCCAGGAGGGAGGTCAGGAGCATCTGGCTGGGGCCTTCTCACCTCAGTGACCCAGCCTGCTCCTTCAGTGGGAGCTTTTGGAGTTGTGAATTGGTCTGCCTCAGAACCCCCACTGGTCACAATGAGTGTGTCAACTTGTCTCCCCCAGCCTCCTGCCCCCATTAGCACCTGAATCACAGCGGTGACCCAGAAACACTACCTCAGGCTCTGTCTGCAGCCAGCATGGAGGGCTGGGGGATGGGGGCACCGGGGAGCCTCCAGCTCATTCCCACCCAGAGGTCCCAGCTCCACCCAGCTGTGCAGCCTGGGGGCTAGCTCCTGCCCAGTGGGGAGGCGGGTCCCCTGCAGCTAGGCCGGCATCCATTCACCTGGGGGGCTACCTGCTCCTGGGGCTGGTGGGCAGCAGCCCTTAGAATGGGTGTATCAGAGGAGAGGCTGGGGAACAGGCAGTGGACCTAGGAGGTGGGGCAGTCAACTGACCGTCCACTGCTCATACCCCACAGGTACTGCGGGCAGAGGAAGCAAAGACCTGCCTAGAGAGAGTGGGCACACAGGGCCAGGGGGCCCAGCCCGGGCTGGGGGTGCACAGGATGGGTTTAGCTAAAGGGCAGGCGCCACCTTCAGCAGGAAATCCCAGCTCCAAGAAGACATCCAGGGTTCCTGCTCCTTGGTGCCCCAGGGAAGGGGACCCCGTCCCATGGGGTGACCCCGGTTTCCAGGACACCCAAGAGGGCACAAGCTGTGGGCACTAGAGTTCCACGGGCTGGCAGCAACAGCCCACCTCCTGTCCAGCTGGCCAAGCCCCCGATCCAGGGGCACCCCCGCAGGCCCGGGATACACCAAGCAGGGAGGGGAAGAGCCGAGACCCGGTCTCCCCAAGCGCAGACAAGATGTCCGGTCATCAAGGAGGCTGCGAGGCTCTGGCA